>JAJIBD010005192.1:0-43448 GCA_021461705.1 Cryptotis parvus | reverse complement strand
GTGGTCTGTACCACACTGCTGTGACAACAAACATGAGACTCAGTGTCAATCAGCTATGATACTGTCCCTCTCAATGCCCATCTCTTTTGGATTTTGGATGATCTTATGTCTTAGGGGGAGGATTCAACTCTGGATCAACTAACACCATGGTTATGATTGAACAGCTGGTAGGGATTATCAGAACCTGAGATTTGGCTGGAAATTCTGGCTTGTAACAAGTGACAGAAGGAGAGACAGGAAGTGCTAAATCCCAGTCTATAACAGGCTGTGTGGTAGATTCACCTGTAATGAGAAGCATGGGTCTGTGAAGTCCCTGTGCAGACAGAATATGTTAAATCTCCATGAAGAGTTTTCATTAATTTAAGGCTAGATATTATTTAGTGAATTGTAAGATTAAGAATTTTGGGGGAAAAGAGACCAAAATACATCTCTAGAAAGAATGATTTGTTCTTTTAAATAAAGAAGTAGAAATGAAGCTCAAAATGATGAATTATCTAATCCCAGCTGGAAAATATGACACTATTACTTATTTTTTAGTGGTATATCTCACTTTTAGACATAACTGAGATATATAATTTTTCCCTTTCTCCCTCCCTCTGATTTTCCTTAGTCAGGTCTGTTCTATATTATTTTCCATGTCCCTTTCATAGCATGGCTATTAAAATTACTTCTTACAGCTTGACCTTCTTGCCACACAAAATCAATGCCTTGTATTTCTCTGCATCCCCAATGGCCTTGTTCCATCATATTACACAGAAAGGAAAGTCACTTTGAGAAAAGGGCAATGAGATTCCTTGCACTGCTCTCAGTTCTTCTGTTACTATTAAATTAAACTGTTTATCCAATTACTGTCACTCAAATTTCTAGCTGGAGGCTGAGGGAGCTGCAAATTCTTAGTAGAGAAATGATCTCCAAGAGCCTTCCATTGCCTTGCCTACACTTTACTGCAGGGGAGGCAGCCCAGAGTCTAGAAGAACCAGCTCCTACAGAATACTGTACTCGATCATGTGGGGATGCCAAGACTATCAGGACAAAGACTAAGTGGTTTTGGACATTCACACTAGCATGCTTCCAAGAGACTTAGTAATCTGAGAGATAGAAAGCAAAAAATGGAAGGACCGAAAACAGTCGCACATCAACTTTTTTTTCAGTATTAGCTTTAAAATAAACAAATCTGCTCAAACTTACCTGCTTACAACTTTCCAGAATCCTCTTTCTTCTGAGTAATTCTACTATGGCCACAGCCAACATCTTCCAATGAGCCTATTCTCTTGGTTCTACACACCCCAGTTGTGGTAGAACTTCGTCCCTCATATTTCTCTTTCTCTTAGCATGAGAATTCCTTTTACCTTCTTCCCCCACCCCCCCACCCCAGACTTAGCCTGGGTGTGTTAATTCTTATGAATTCCACTAACATCCTCACATTCTGGGGAAGATGTGTTGGTATCTATGAGGAATGGCAAAACTTTTTCTAAAGATCTAGTCCATCTATATTCTAAATCTTTGCCTTCCGACTATTCAATCTCCACAGAAGCACAGAAGCCTGCACAAATGAGCAAGTCTGCAATCTGGTAAACTCATTCACCAAAAGAGATAGTGAACTGCATTTTGGTCCATGGGCTATAGTTTGTTAGTCTTTAATCTATATATCCACAGTTCCTTTTTGTTTTATTCTATCAAAACCCTAATCAGAGATCATGGTAGCACCTTGGGAGCAAGAAGTGAGTGTTTTATCTCCACATTCCAGATGCCTGGCACAAAACCTGAGGCAAGCATAATGTGCAATAAGGATAAAGGTATGGGGTAAGGCCAATGACACAATCAATTATCAATCTTCTGAGTATAGGAATACTTCATTACTTCACTCTTCCTTAATCGGCACTTTCTTTCCATGGTAGCCAGAAAAATTTTTTAAATGCACTAAACTTGTCTTTGTACTATTGGAGCAGAAATTGGTCAGTTAATAATTTTTCTTTCTGTGTATTCTGTAGGGGATAAAGGAACACAGAAAAAATTTCTTACTTGCAAATCTTTAAGCACTGAATAATTAGCTCATCTAAAGATTCTAGATTATAAACAGTAAGCCTTCCGGCACCCAGAACCTGGCAGGATCTGTTGAGCATCATTGCTTGAAGGCTGCATGCTAGGGACATCCACACTCTGACCTCTCCAACAAGTAATGTGTCTTGCTGAGACACACAACATTGACTACTGCTGAGTTTCCAGCAAACCTGGGCGGCAATTAGGAAATCATTTCTGACTGCTTTTCTACAGCACTGACAACTAGCTCTGATGTTTGGGGTGCCATGGAGATTTCCAAGGATATTGGAAGGGAGGAGTGAATGAACTCCCATTTTCCCAAGTCGTTCACAATCAAATAAAGTCTAAAATGCTCTTGTTGGCTGAGAGATGCAGAGTCAGAGAGAGACAGAGAGAGAAAGAGAGGAAACTGGGGGTACCTGCTATTAAGGCAGCATGGGGGTGGGCAGGAGGGTGGGGTACATTGGTGGTGGAAATGGGGCACTGGTGGAGGGATGGGTGCTGGTATACTGTATTACCAAGAACCAATTATGATCACCTTTGTAATTGTATGTTCCACTGTGGTATAATAAAAAATAAAAAATAAAAATAAATAAAATGCTCTTGTTCTGAGTACCATGTTGAGTAAAATTAGCCAGAGGGTAAAGGACATATAGAATGACTGCATTCTTTTGCAGGATATTAAAAAAAAAGTAACATGTGGGCCCTGAGTGATAGCACAGCGGATAGGGCATTTGCCTTGCATGTGGACGACCGGGTTCAATCCCTGGCATCCCATATGGTTCCTGAGCACTTCCAGGAGTAACTCCTAAGTAAAGAGCCAGGAGTAACCCCTGAGCATTGCTGGGTGTGACCCAAAAAGCAAAAAAAAGTAGCATGATATTAATACCCGAGGCCAGGTAAAACATGGATCAGGAGGACCTGTCAGTGGTTGGAGTCTACTGCAAGTGTGTGGGAGTCAGATAAGACAGAGAAGGGACCAGTGTGCTAATAATTGTTAGAAATGTTAATACCAGCCTAGAACTGAACATTGAATGTAGGCAAAGGGATATACATGCCAACCACTAGATGTATGTATTGCAAGTCACAAAGTGTAAGAGAAGGCAAGTGAGAGGGGTGGGGAGAGAAGAGTCAAAGTGCCGGCTATAGAGGCTGAGGGAAGGGGGAGGGAATCAGAGGACATTGGTGGTGGGAAATGTGCACTGGTGGAGGGATGGGTGCTGGAACACTGTGTAACTGAAACCTAATCATTAACATCTTTGTAACTGTATATTTCACAGTGGGATAGATAGATAGATAGATAGATAGATAGATAGATAGATAGATAGATAGATAGATAGATAGATAGATAGATAGATAGATAGATAGATAGATAGATAGATAGATAGATAGATAGATAGATAGATAGATAGATAGATAGATAGATAGATAGATAGATAGAATAAATGAATGAATAAATAAATAAATAAACTTAGTTCTCTTATACAAATAAAGTTATATATCTCAACTACAACCACAGGACTAAAGTTCATAGCGGTAGTTGTGTAGGGAAGTAAAAGAAAGAACTAAAGAAGTGGAGGAATTGGCAAAAAGATAGTGAACATTCATTCTTTTCTCTGCCCATTCCATACTCTCCTACATCTGTTATTTTTGCTGTTATTATTCAGAGAATCTCTCATTTCTCTTTCTTGGCTCATATGACCTAGAAAAGAAATGACCTGACACTATGATCTAGAGTTGACGGATGCATGCCTTCAAGCCTTGCCAGTCTCAGTGTTTCATTTCTCTGAGCACAGAAACTCTCTCAGAGAGATTCCTCTAACACAGGCAAGACCAACCAGAGTCACTCATGGTGCTTCTGATGGAAATACTATGAAGACTTGGGTAAGCCTAGAGGTTAATATATATCCACAGCAACTAGAGGTCTCTCATTGACAGAGAAGAACGCAGGGCTGAGAAATGAGAAGTGAGAATTCTAACGGTATTGCTGAAGTACCGACTCAGCTTTACCTGGAGATTTAACACCCTCCTGCAATTTTCAGAATTTTCAGTCAAGAAACACCCAGTTTGGGTATGGGAGAGCTAGTATAATGGATAAGACACTTAATTTTTACTCAAGTCTACCAAAATTCCGTACCTGGCTCCACACATTGTATAGAAAACCTTCCAGTTTTGTTTATGCACTGAGATGCACGCTCCTGGCTCTTTTGACTGAAGGAAGCCTGACTAACAAAATACTATTTAAAACCAGGGGTGTAGCTTGGCGACAGAAAGCATACCTCTTATGGGTGAGGCCCTGGCACCACAAAAAAGGAGGGTTCACAGACTCCAAGAACCTAGGATGAGATATAACTTTTAAAAAGCCTGGGATTTCCCATTCTAAGAATAGGATATCCTACCATCAGTTAAGCTAACACATCATCCTGACACCTTCTCTTGTAGTAAGCAAACCTGTGGGTTATGACCCACTTTTCTACCCTGAGGCATTTTTAGAGTTAAAAAGAGAAAATAACCAGGCTGGAGATATCTTCAATTCATGAATTCATATGCTGTAGGATTGACCTTCACTGATGTACAGCCTCTGCTTATCAATGGTGAATATTTTCCTCTAGGGTCATTGAATAGTAAAATTGGAGAAACCTCAGATCACTGGTCCAGCTTTCTCATTTGATATAAGAAAAAACTGAAGTCCACAAAGAGAATCTATATGAGATTGTATGCATGACTGAGTAGCCAAGTTAATATTAGAATATAGGTTCCCAGATCAGCATCCCTTACAGCACCTATTTTCTGGCTCACTGTTTCTTCAGGGAAGGGGGGAATACAACTCCCTAAAAGAAACAGAGGCTATAACTGTGTGCTCAGAGAGGTACCAAGTAAGGTGGAAATAAAGAAAGATATAGAGATAGGAAAGGTTAAAAAAAAATTCGAAAGATATTTGTTCTTTGGAGACTCCTCTTTTTTGGAAGGATGAAACCAGCTGTTTTTTTGCACATGTGATGATCACATGATAACGGATGTATAAAAGTCCTTTAAAAATAAAATAGTATGTCCCCTGTCATTCACCAATTACTGGAAAATATGCTTGGTACACATGATAGTTAAAAATATTGATCCATATGTATATTCTACTTTAATATGGAAAGAATAATATATCATTATGTATAATATAGAGAGGTTTAATAATGCAACCTCAATATGCAGGGAAGCTCTACTGAGGAGGTGACAGTGAGCAACAAGCAGCAGAGGCGAGAAGGAAGGACCAAACCTGCACATTTATGAAGTCAGCACCAAGCAGAGCAAAGAGCAGTGTTTCAGTACCGTGTTGAAGCCATTTAATCCTGTTTTATAGGACATGAAATCAGTTTCTTCACCTCTGAATTCCAACTTCCATTGTCAGAAATCTATCTAGTTGCACTATCCTAGGTGACAAAAAATAATAGAGGGTAAGTAAAAAGAGGGCACAAGGAGAGTAGATGGAAATCACGCTCTCTTGAAAATTTAGCAACATATCTTGTATATCCATCCATCCAGAATTTCTATTCCAAAGTACTTTTATTAGAGAAACACTGTGATGAAAGATGTGTGCAATGACTTGCTAAATAAATGCTAATTTAGCTCAGCATTATTAATAACAGTTCAAAATCTGAAGCATCTTAAACATCAATCTGTGTGGAACTAGCAATAAAGTATGGTATTTCCACCAGAAATTCCAAGAATGGCTCAGTTTGGACGGACTTAGTTCGTGGATTTATAACTGAATTAGTCTCTCTGACCAAGAAGCAGAAGTCACTGTGTAGTAAGGAGTTGCTCTCTCTAGCCCTCGAATACAATGCTGTGGGGGCTGGAGATGTCATACAGCAGATAAGGCACTTGTCTTGCGCACACCTTGCCCTCGTTAGAGCCCCAGGACCACGAATGTTCCCTTCAGCACTACCAAGAGTGATCCTTCAGTTCAGAGTCAGGAAAAAATAAACTTGAAAAAATAAACTTGTACACATTGATCTTTTTATATCTATTTTTATGTATAAAAAATCTCGCATATTCCATGGGGGGGAGTGGGAAACAACTAGCAATGATTGTACTACCTTTATGTGCAAAAGCAAAATCAAGAAGTACAGCTAGAATATAGCGGTTGAGCATTTGCCTTGCACATATCTGACCCTGGTTCCATCCCCATCTGCTAATATGGTCCTCCAATTCCCACCAGGAGTGATCCCTGTGTGCAGAGCCAGGAGTAAGCCCTCAGCACTGCCTGGTGTGTCCAGAAAAAGGAAAATTACGAAATATAAACTCCAAATTATTTTTAACATTTTCTGAACATTGGGCTATCACTTGTTTTTTGTGTCTTTGTATAGTCAGTTTTAGTGAGAAAATAGAACAGCCTCCTGGGTTTGAAAAAAACACAGTATAAATGAAATACATTTGCCTTATACACAACTGATCGGATTTGATCCCTGGCATCCCATATGGTCCCCAAGCACCACCAGGAGTAATTCCTGAGTGCAGAGCGAGGAGTAACCCCTGAGCATCACTGGTATGACACCTCAAGAGCTACATTTTTTTCAAGTGGGATTTTTATGTCACAGAATATACATCTATTATATTACATACTTTGTCGTTGCCACAGTTAAGATTTTCTAAAATTACATGTATAAGAGGGCTTTTAAAGGTTACTTTAAAGGGCATTGGCATACCCAAAGTTCTTTAAAATATTCTCATGGAACTCATTTATTGTTCATTTGACCCTGAAAGAAAAGGGGCCATGTATTGGGCTGAGCATAGTGCCAGACCCAAAGGACACATCCTTTCTAGATTGCTGAATTTGAGAGGAAGATTGTTGGAATCTGAAACAACAGCTTCACTATATGTTCCATCTTATCTTGCCAGACAATCTCAAGGTGCCTTCCCAACAATGTACACCCATTTAACAAAGCAGCCCACAAAATGAAGCCTTTGGGTTGAAGGAAAGAGGAGTGAATTTCTGATATCTTTGGCATCAAAATGCCCTGAGAGAGGCAAAATGGTCACAGCTCCCCAAAAATTTTTTATAGGTTATTAAGAATGATGAGGCAGGCTTGATGGAGACCAAGAACAGAAAAGGCAAACTTGTGCTACAAAAGAAGGAAAAAGTGAATGTACCAAATTTCCATAAGGTTTATTGTTCAGTTAAGACAGCTTAAAGTTGTTGTAGAATCTGATTGCCAAGCCACACAGTGAGCTGAGATTGAAGCACCATATAAGTGACAGGCAATTCTCCTAGCAGCTGGCATCTTAGTAAAGATCTGTTAATTGTGTGTTCAGGAATAACATCAGAAAGGGCATTAAAACAACTGTCTAAACAGGATGAAAAGAAGGCATATTTGGCATGTTTCCTCAAAGGATAGAGGGCAAATGTTGGCAACTTTCTTCAAATGGCAGGAGATAAGTTTGCTTAGAACACCCAGGCACAGGATTAAAATCACATGATCCAACTAATAATTTTCCACTCCCTGGTGTACTGCTTAGGCTGATAACCTTTTGCAGCTTGATTAAAAATATATTGTTTTGCTTTGTGATTCCACCTCTACAAACTGTTTGGTTTGCAGTATGTTTACTAGAAGCTACTCCCAGGGGGCCTGAGCAATAGTACAGCTGGTAGGACATTTGTCTTGCATGCCACCAACCCAGGTTGATCCCCGGCATCCCATATGTTGCACCTGAGCACCACCAGGAGTAATTCCTGAGTGCAGAGCCAGGAGTAATCCCTGAGCATTGCTGGGTGTGAGCCAGAAAGCAAACAAACAAAACAAACAAAAAAACCAGAAACTAATCCCAGAATAACTAACATGAAGAAATAGCTCATCTATTAGGTAAAATGAGTCTAGAAGTCAAAGAGAATAACAAGTACTTGAATCACTTGTATCACTTGTCTTCCCACTGTTCATCAATTTGCTCAAGCGGACACCAGTAACATCTCCATATGTCCTGTCACAAGCAAGTGTAGCCCAAGGGCATCTGCTTGCTCCAGGAACATGAAGAGCCTCAAACCATTCCTTCAGGTCATGGGTATGAGGTCTATAATTGTTACTGGTTTTTGGCATATCAAATACAAAATGAATAGCTTGCCAGGCTCTGCCGTGTAGGTAGAACACTCTCAGTAGGCGGCTCTCATCTAGAGCTTTACTGATGAACCTCAACAGGAAGAGATGAGCTTTTCTCTTAGGTGGAGCTCTGAGGAGCTGTGGAGTCTGGATGTTGAGAATGACTGATCTCATGGTGTGGGTGTTCCCCTGGCTTCTTGCTAGGCTCACTGGGATGACAGCTACAGCTGGAATCTGCCTAGAACTGTCTACAGTGTATAAATGTAAAAGGTCCTGGGAAGGACCTGGTTCTAACTTCCAGTAATATCTGAGACTGTTGTGCGGCCACACGCACTGGCACAGCTGTGGATCTGGAGTGTCTCTCTTACAGGTCCGCTGACTGTGGTGGTTGCGAGTTCACAGCCACGCCTTCAAACATGGAGGTTGAAGAATGGGAGGGAGGAGGCCAATCCCGCTCCAAGTCAGGCCATCATGGCCCTCCCCACATGAGTGAGCAAACAAGTACAGGTTTCAAAACAATGGGTACAATGAAGAGCTTTAGATACTTGTACATTTTCTTTTTTTTTTTTTTTTTATTATACCACCATGAGACATACAATTACAAAGGTGTTCATAATTGGTTCTTGGTAATACAGTATTCCAGCACCCCTCCCTCCACCAGTGCCCCATTTCCACCACCAATGTACCCCACCCCCTCCCACAAACCCCAGGCTTCCTCAATAGCAGGTACCCCCCATTTCCTCTCTTTCTCTCTCTGTCTCTCTCTCTGTCTCTGAATCTCTCTCCCTCTTATTTTATACATTGTGGCTAGCCCTGCAGATATTTAGAGTTTATCACTTAAGTCTCTTTGTGTATATTCAGTGGTGAGTTTTAATCTGTCATTACCATCTCCCACATTTAGTAAAACACTGGTATCTATTTATATCCTATTAATGAATGCAGTCATTCTATATCTATCCTTTTCCTTCTGACTAATTCCACTCAGCATGATAGTCTCCATGTCCATCCATTTGCAGGTAAATTTCATAATTTCGTCTTTTCTGACAGCTGCATAGTATTCCATAGTGTAGATGAACCACAGTTTCTTTAGCCAGTCCTCTGTTCTAGGGCATTTAGGTTGTTTCCAGATTCTAGCTATAGTGAATAGTGCAGAGATGAATAAAGAAGTACAGATAGTGTTTCTGCTATATGTTTTTCCGTCTCTCGGGTATATTCCCAGGAGTGCTATTGCTGGATCAAATGGGAGCTCAATATTTAATTTTTGGAGGAATGCCCATATTGTTTTCCAAAAGGGCTGGACCAGTCGGCACTCCCACCAACAGTGGATCAGAGTCCCTTTTCCCCCACTTCCACGCCAGCACCAGTTGTTCTTGCTGTTTTGGATGTGTGCCAGTCTCTGTGGTGTGAGATGGTACCTCATTGTTGTTTTGATTTGCATCTCCCTGATGATTAAAGATGAAGAGCACTTTTTCATTTGCCTTTTGGCCTTTCGAATTTCTTCTTTTTGGAAGCTTCTGTTCATTGCTTCTCCCCCATTTTTTTGATGGGGTTGGCTGTTTTTTTCTTGTGGAGTGCTACCAGTGCCTGATATATCCTGGATATTAACCCCTTGTCAGATGGGTATTGGGTGAATATCCTTTCCCACTCTGTGGATTGTCTTTGTATCTTGGTCACCGTTTCTTTTGAAGTTGCACATTTTCTGAGCCTTCTAATACAAGAGCCAATGGCTACCTGAAGTAACCTTCATCAAAAATAACATAACGAAAGTTTTAGCTCCAGGGCAGGAACAATAGAAGAATTAAGGCATATCCATGTATGCAACTGAACCTTGTTAAATCCCTGGATCCTCAGAATGTATCCCCCAGTCCTGCCAGGAGTGATCCCTGAGCATAGCTGTGTGTAGACCAAAACAAAAGACCAAAAAAAAAAAGAGATATAACAAATTTAGTTCCTCAGTTTCAAATACTCAGCTGTCTGTTACTATGGACTGCTATATTAGACAGATATAGGTCTCCTACATAGTTTTTTTTTTAATCACATGAAGTTCTACTGGCCAACACTGGAATCATTTCTTAAGATGTTCTTTGGTTTGCCCAATTTTTATAGGTCCCACCATTCTGAAAAATATTATCATTTGTTCACTCATATTTCATCTCATATGGTGAGACAATATAATAACAGGTAACCGATTAGCTGGAAACTTTTTAAAAGGTAGAAAAGATACATTATCATACATTTGCTTAGCCATGCCTGAATCATGGTCAGCACTCACTATAATATCTATCTATCTATCTATCTATCTATCTATCTATCTATCTATCTATCTATCTATCTATCTATCTATCCATCCATCTTCTATCTATCTATCTATCTATCTATCTATCTATCTATCTATCTATCTATCTATCTATCTATCCTCTATCTATTATCTATCTATCTATCAATCATCTATCTATCTATCATCTATCTATCTATCTATCTATCTATCTATCTATCTATCTATCTATCTATCTATCTATCTATCTATCTATCTATCTATCTATCTATCTATCTCTCTATCTATTATCTATCTATCTATCAATCATCTATCTATCTATCATCTATCTATCTATCTATCTATCTATCTATCTATCTATCTATCTATCTATCTATCTATCTACCTATCTTTCTAACTAGCTATCTAGCTATCTAGCTATTCATTTGCTTTTTTGGGTCACACCCCGCAGTGTGATCTCAATAGGTTCTTTCTGGCTCGGCACACAGGAATTATTCCTGATGGTGCTCAGGAAACCATATGGGATGCCGGGATTGAACCCGTGTCGGCTGCATGCAAGGCAAGTGTGCTACCACTATGCTATTGCTCTAGCCCCTATAATACTTATTGACTGACAGACTAATTTTATAAAGGGGTGATAGAAGGAAAACAATCTTATGCCAGAACTAAGATTAACTTTCTAAGAGACGTTATCTATTGAGTAGTTTCCAAGTGAGGGTTCAAAAGGGGGAAATTGGACACTAAAAAACAGTGATGCAATCAAATCCTAGAATAGCTTAACTTCCATCTTCCAAAGCCTTTCTATCTAAATTGGGCCATTCTTCCCCATCCCAGAGAAATACAAAAGAATATCAGCCCCAAATGCCTCACTAAATCTCCTTTTTAACTAGAAGTTAGTATAACCATCAGTATACTTTTATAGTACACTCTCCTCAGAGTCCAGCTACCAAGGGGTCTGCTTCATCTCTAGAAAATAATGTTTGAATTTTACCAGAAAATAACATTTGAATCACCAATCAAGCAGATAGTATTTATGGTACAGTCCTTTACATATGTCTGACTATGACATCCTGACAAGGAGGAACCATCAGTCTGGAAAGGACCTTGCACTGTCCAGACAGGACTGAGTCTTGGCTCTGTCATCAGCACCAGTACAAGTCATCAAACTTATCAGTTTCTCATTTCCTATTTGGTGTACTGCAGTGGGAAAATGATTATTAAAATTCAAAGTAATGGGGACAAAAAGATAGTATAGGGATCAGAGGTTATAGGTAACACTCTGGTTCAATATATGGCATAGCATAAAGCTACAATTATTGTGATAGTGGCCCCTGAGCACTGCCAGAATGATCCTGGTAGTTCCCAGGTTGCCAGCACTGTGAGGTTGAATGATCATGGTAGCACTTCAGGACCTGAGTATTATCACGTCTTTGAGACCTAGCACTGAACTATCTGACCTAGTTGGCCAAGAGTTATAAAGAATGGCTTCTCAATGCCCTGAGCACTGCTTGGGAGGTCCTCTACCCATCTCGCTTCCACCCCAAAAAGAGAAATACATTCAAAATGATGTTAGCACTGTACTGACTTAAAAAAAAAAGACTTAAATGTTAGCCACTATTAAAATAGTGGTTGAAAAATATTTTGAATCAGTTGCTGTACCAGAGCAATAGTACAGTGGCAGGGTGTTTACCACTAATGCAGGCAACCTGCATCTGATCCAAGCACCCCATATGGTCCCCTAAGTACCACCAGGAGTAAATCCTGAGAACAGAGCCAGGAGTAACCCCTCAGCATTGTTGGGTTCAGAACCAACTAAGGGGGGTGAAAAAAAAAAAAATATTTAGATCAAAGCCCAGGTGTTCTTCACACAAACATCTTTTTACTAACCTATCTTTAGATTCAAATGCCAACTTACAGCTTAAATGATCTACATGCCAATAAATGGATGAAATGCTTAATTTGTATCTTTTGGCCTTATATTGAATGCAGAATATATAGTAAAAAATGTCTGAGGTTCAAGCTCTACTACAGAGCAGTTGTAATTAAGACAGTGTGGTATTGGTATAGAGACAGACCTGTAGACCTATGGAATAGAACTGAGTATCCTGAAACGCACTCACAAATATACAACCACTTAATCTTCGATAAAGGAGCAAAAAATATTAAGTGGAGCAAAGAAAGCCTCTTCAACAAATGGTGCTGGGAAAACTGGGCAGCTACGTGTAAAAAATGAACTTAGACCTCCTTCTAACGCCATGCACAAAAGTCAGATCAAAATGGATTCTAGATCTCGATATCAGACATGAATCTATAAGGTACATCGAAGTAAACATAGGAGAAACGCTTAACGACATCGAAACGAAAAGTATCTTTAAAGACGACACACCACTGACCAAGCAAATGGAAGCAATGATAAACAAATGGGATTATATAAAATTGAAAAGCTTCTGCACCTCAAAAGAAACGGTGACCAAGATACAAAGACAATCCACAGAGTGGGAAAGGATATTCACCCAATACCCATCTGACAAGGGGTTAATATCCAGGATATATCAGGCACTGGTAGCACTCCACAAGAAGAAAACAGCCAACCCCATCAAAAAATGGGGGAGAAGAAATGAACAGAAGCTTCCAAAAAAGAAGAAATTCGAATAGCCAAAAGGCATATGAAAAAGTGCTCTTCATCTTTAATCATCAAGGAGATGCAAATCAAAACAACAATGAGATACCATCTCACCCCCACAGAGACTGGCACACATCCAAAACAGCAAGAACAACCGGTGCTGGCCTGGATGTGGGGAAAAAAGGGACTCTCATCCACTGCTGGTGGGAGTGCCGACTGGTCCAGTGTTTCAGGACTCCTAAGGGCCGCTGCATCTGCTCTGGATTGCCTCCCCGCAAATCACTCCGTAGATAAGGGGGTAGTCTAAATGTGGCAGTTTATCTGACCATGTATGCTGTACTAGCTGGTATAAATATTCTCCCATGCTATCACAATCATCGTGGGACTAGCTAGATCTTACCAGCATATTAGCCTGGCCACGTAAGGACACCTAAGTAATTAGACCAGAGAGAAATGCTGTTTGCTTCCAAACAAACAAGCATGGCTCCCTGATAAAATATAAAACTACAATGAAGTAGAGGAGACTTGTGAAGGCTTGGAGAAATATTTAACTGGCATTGGTGTTGGTCCTTGGTACAGTGACATGCCATCTCAGAAACCCCCTTCTCTACATTTCAAAGGCCTTCCCTGGCTCAAAACATTAGCACAGTAAAGGCCCTAGGTGAGATGCAGGGAGGGGGTTACCTGAGGGCATTGGACCCTCCCTGCTTTCCATAACAATGGGAGGAAGGTCTGAGTTGGGGCTGGGGGGGGGGGGGGTATAAACTAGCCGGTTCCCGCACTCCCGGGCTTCTTCTTCCCGTGGGATCTCGCCTTGTGAGCGTTTATTCCCCTTGGAAGTTTCACACGTGGTGGTCGCCATCTTGGCCTACACGTGGCTGGGGTTCTAGCCTGGAATCCTAAGCATCGGGTTTTTCCTTTTGCTGATTTGTATGCCTGAACCTGTGATAAGTAAAGTCTTTTAAAACCGCATCGGACTCCTGAGTGTTCATCCATTCCTCGCCTGCTTGGAGGTAGAAGGGAACTTCGCTTCCCGGCACTGTCGGGGACCCTGGCGGAGCGCCCGACAGTCCAGCCCTTTGGAAAACAATATGGGCATTCCTCCGAAAACTAGATATTGAGTTCCCATTTGATCCAGCAATAGCACACCTGGGAATATACCCAAGAGACCAAAAAACACATGGCAGAAACACTATCTGTACTTCTTTATTCATCTCTGCGCTATTCACTATAGCTAGAATCTGGAAACAACCTAAATGCCCGAGAACAGAGGACCTGCTAAAGAAACTGTGGTTCATCTACACTATGGAATACTATGCGGCTGTCAGAAAAGATGAAATGATGAAATTTGCCTGCAAATGGATGGACATGGAGTCTATCATGCTGAGTGAAATTAGTCAGAAGGAAAAGGACAGATATAGAATGACTGCATTCATTAATAGGATATAAATAGATACCAGTGTTTTACTAAATATGGGAAATGGTAATGGCAGATTAAAACTCACCACTGAATATACACAAAGAGACTTAAGTGATAAACTCTAAATATCTGCAGGGCTAGCCACAATGTATAAAATAAGAGGGAGAGAGATGCAGAGACAGAGAGAGAGAGATAGAGAGAGAAAAGAGAGGAAACTGGGGTACCTGCTATTAAGGCGGCCTAGGGGGCGGGAGGGGGAGGGGTACATTGGTGGTGGAAATGGGGCACTGGTGGAGGGATGGGTGCTGGAATACTGTATTACCAAGAACCAATTATGAACACCTTTGTAATTGTATGTTTCACGGTGGTATAATAAAAAAAATTAAAAAAATGTCTGAGGTCGCTTCTGTGTTCTGTACCCTATAGCATAACACCCATGATCTTACGGTAAAAGCGACTGTAAATATGATCGAGGTTTTTTTGGTCTTGAAGTAAGGGCTTAACATAAGCTTATAAGTTCTTTAATGGCAGTGAGAAGTCTCCAGCTGGAGGTGGGAGAAGTCAGAGGGATTGAAAGTTTCTGAAAAATAAAACTTTTTTTGATACGAGAGAGATTCCATTGCTGGCTTTGATGTTGGAGGGAGTTGTATCTTTCCATATGAAAGATGGACCTGGAAACAACTTTTAGGAACACAGCAAAAATTTCCAGATGATGGTCAGCAAGAAAAAAGATGAACTCTGTCCCACAGCTGGTAGGAACTCGATTCTGCCAACAACTGAATTGACTTTGGAAGTAGTTTCTTTTCAGTCTCCAAATAAGACCCAAGTCTGGCTGACAATTTGATTCTGCCTTATGAGACCCCTAAGTAGAGGTCAACATATCTGAGATTTCTGATCTATAAAATAGAGGAATAAAAAACAAATCATTCTTAAACACTAGTTTTTTGGTCATTTGTGGTCAGCAACAGAAAATCAGAATACAGCAGGTGAAGGTAGGTCTAGGGAGGAGCAGAATGATAGAGGGTTGGGGCTACTTCAGAGGTAAGGGGAGAAGAGATTGCTACAGAAAAGTGGGAACAAAAATAGTGTTTATAAACTCCCCATGGTAATAAAAAAATGATAGGATATCAGAAAGAAAAATCCAGAAAAGCAAATTGAGATTTGATATTGCCTTATTATATTCATCTAAAGAGAATAAAAACTTAAGTAGTTCTATTTTTATAATGTACAAAACCAAAGTTGTGAAAACACAGAAGAACACTGTGTAAACATGAAGATGATTATGTACCAGCCAAGGAGAGAGCTGGGACAGGGCCTTCCCTTACAGCTTTCAGAAGAACCAGTCCTACTCACATCTGGAACTTGGGCCATCCAATTTCTAGAGCCATGAGACATTACATTTCTATTGTGAAAGACTCCCAGTTTGTAACTGTGGCCCCAGCAAACCAAAACACACTTTGTTACTGGTTTTCTAGGGCCAATATGGAAAAAATATATTGCAATTTATTGCATTGACAGAATCTTACCATCTCATATTTACAGAAACTAGAAGTCCCAAATCAGAAAATCAGATGGGCTGGACATGTAATGCAATTTGGAGACGACCGCTAGCCTAGAGCCATTATCGACTGAATTCCATGGGATGTCAAAATATCACGTGGCCGCCCACCTACAAGATGGTCAGACTTCTTCGTCAAAACCCTGAACAAACGGTTTGAGGCTCTTTGTATTCCTGAAGCAACCAGATGCCATTGGGCTACACTGGAACACAATAGGGTCAAGTGGAGATGCTACTGGAGCCCGCTTGAGCAAATCGATGAATAACAGGATGCCAAGTGATCAAGTGATCAAGTAAAGAACTTCCAAATCCAGTTGTCTGTAGGGTATTGGTTCCTGCTGAGGGTTGTGAAAGAAGATGTTTCAGGCCTCCCTCCTTGATTTACAGATGGACAGGGCACCCTCTCTCTGTGTATGGTCATGATATCTTTCTTTTTTGCATGTCTGTATGTCCACAATTTCCGCCTTTTGGGGGGGGAGGGCATCTTAAGTAGTGCTCTGGGGCTCAAGGGCTACTCCAGTAATACTTGGCCAGCCAGGTCTGCAGTTCAGTGCAAGAGCCTGAGAATGTGGTGTTGCTTGGGCCCTCTGGTGCTCAGGGAGTCCCAGCTACATCAGGCAGTGCTTGGAGAGACAGATGATGCCCTGACTATTGGGCTATATCTCCAGTACCAATATTACCCTTTTGTTAGAAAGTCATCAGCTATAACAGGTTAGCACTACTTTAATGACTTTATTTATTTAGCGAGCACATCTGCTAAGATACTGTATGCAAGTACCTTTCTTTGATTTAAAGAAAGCCTTTGACTCTGTGGAGACTGAAGCGGTCATTGAAGCCCTAGCCAAGCAGGGTGTTCAAACCCAATACATGAAGATCCTTCGTGAGCTTTATTTCGATTCACCACCAGGATCTCTCCATTCTACAAGGAAGTGAACATTGATGTCAAAAGAGGGGGTTCGGCAGGGTGATACCATTTCACCAGAACTCTTCAATGCCACCCTCAAGAAGGTCATGTGACAATTACAAAGGGAAGGAATGGGTGTGAAGATAGACTGTCAGCAACTACACCACCTCCGCTTCACTGATGACATCATTCTAATAACACCAAACAGCCAAGAGGCACAAATGCTGGCTGATTTCGACCATGAGTATGGAAAGATAGGTCAACAGCTGAATCTCAACAAAACTATGTTCATGAAAAAAGAACTAGTTTCAGAGGCTCCATTCACTCTCAATGGAACAAACATCTCTGAATGCAGCAGTTATGTGTACCTAGGTCAAGAACTCAACATGATGAACGACCTAAAACCTGAGCTGCACAGGAGAAGAGAGAGAGGCATGGAATGCCATCAAAAGCATTGAAGAAATAGCTAAAAGGACAAAGAATGTCTGGCTCCGGGCACATCTCTTCCACCCCACCATTCTCCCTGCATTAACATATGCCTCAGAGACCTGGGCCCTATGAAAGCAGGATGAGAATGCTATTCGGGTCTCCCAAAGAGTGTTGGAGGACAGGTTTAGCTAACCTGGGACCTTTGTTGTTTTGCCCACTCCCAGCTTAATCTTATTTAAGCCATGGTTCATTCTAATGAGACCTCTCTTCTATGTAAACACTGCTAGAGGGTGTGGCAGTTACAGAAGTCACCTTGATTGAATAACTTCTGACTTATACATCTACTAAGACTTCTGTTTTCTAGATTGGGCACAGCTCCTCTTTATACCCACTGCACCAATGTGGGACAGTCAGAATTTACCAGGAGACGACCATCCTGGCTACGTTGAGACTATAGGAAAACGATAGGAAGGATCATACTAGTTTGCTCTAAGCAGGTGAGTGTGACCCTTTCAGTACATGAGAACAAGATACTCAGAATCACCCTGGTGCAGATAATAATAAGAAGGACCTTGTGGGTACCATCTAGATTACATGAAGCTCATGAAGTTAGATGTATTACTTCATACCAGCCCCCTCTCTCCAGTGTTTTACATAAGAGATAATCTTTGTAGAAAGGATTAGACCTTGGCATAACCTTTGTTTATACCTGCAATAGGGTGTGGCACTGCACTCTGTTTAGAGTTCTTTGTTGACATGACCCTCCTGGTTGGATTACTTTGGTGTATATAAGGGACTGACTTGAGGCCCCTTCACGCTTCACCTTTTGGTTTTGGGCCTTTTCGCTTTCAGCTTTTGGCTCCTCGGCCTTTTGCTTTTGGCTTTTTGCTCTTTGGCCTTTTGCTCCTTCTGGGTAGGACTCAGCTTGGGTGAGATCCTCTCTCTTTGGTGGGAGACTTAGGCTCTTTTGTATGGTCTAAGTTCGAACTAGAGCTAAAGTTTGTTCATTATATTGGAGTGCTGTGGAAGAGCTGTTGTACTATTAAAAGCCTTTTTTGGAACTGCACCGGACTCGTGAGTTTTCATCTGTTCTCCCAGTGTCCTCGGAGGTAGAAGAGATCTTCTCTCCTGACACTGTCAGGGGACCCGGTGGCCTTCCCGGACAAAAGAGGAATCGAAAGAGCTATGCTTGGAATCTCATGCCTCACTCAAGTGACAGAAGGGATCTGGGTTTTGACCTCCATCGATGATCGAGAGTCAGGAATGCTGTCTTGTTTACCAAGGCATCAAAAATCAGATGGGCTGGACATGTAATGTGATTTGGAGATGACTGCTAGATGAGAGCCGTTACTGATTGGATCCCACGGGATGTCAAAAGATCATGTGGCCGCCCACCTGATCAGACTTCTTTGTCAAGACCCTGAATGAATGGTTTGAGGCTCTTCGTATTCCTGGAGCAAGCAGATGCCATTGGGCTACACTGGCACGTGACAGTGACAAATGGAAACGTTACTGGCGCCTGCTTGAGCAAATCAATGAATAACAGGATGTCAAGTGATCAAGTTACTCTTTGCAAACAAGGCCACATCATAAATGAGGGAGGTTATTTAAGAACTTCAACCTAGAAATTGGATAATGTAAATGTTACTGATAATATTTTCCTTAAAATCATATCCCTAAAAAGCATTTGGTGGCTATAAATAAAGTCATTATAATGAGCAGGCCGCATATGAGGATTGGAGACAACTTTTTTTTTTTTTTTTTGCTTTTGGGTCACACCCAGGAATGATGAGGGGTTACTCTTGTCTCTGCTCTCAGAAATTACTCCTGGCTCTGCACTCAGAAATTACTCCTTGTTGTGCTTATGGAACCGTCTGGGATGCCAGGGATCAAACCCAGGTTGGCCTCATGCAAGGCAAACAGTCTGAAGTATTGCTCTGGCTCCTGGTGACTTAACTTTGAAATTATATTCTTGCCAGTGATGCAGCTTGGTGCATATGCCTTGCATGTGTGAGGCTTGGGTTTGATCCCAGACTCTATATATTTTTAAAAAGTAATTTAATGATATTATTTCTAACACTGCATTGGTTAAATTTTCTTACACTCAGGTCTCTAGAGCTATGCAAAAAATGAGAGCTTACTATAAGCAATTAGTTAATTGATACAAACATTATAAGTGCCAAGCACTGCAAAATTAGCAGGACATAGTAATGGGTTTAAAGCAGTACTCTACCCGAAGAAGTTCTTGGTCTGGTAGGCCTGAAATATCAGATTTTAATTGCCAAATTATAGAAGTCAATCCATGACTCATCAGAACTGCTGTATATTAACTTTCTTTGTCATTCTAAACACAATGCTTGGTTTAGAAGAATTCTAAATCATCTGAGATAAATATAACACAAATATAGTTTTCAAAGTGAAAAGGAAATTAAGGTGGACTAATAATTGAATATACAACAGGAATTTTGCGTCCATCCCCCTTTAATTACTGGAATTTTTCCAAGTGGAATTAATTTGTCTATGAAAGATCAATTCATGTGTCAAAAATGATGAAGAAAAAATCCCACTAGCACAGCAATGATATTTGGGAAGTTTCTAATGAGTACCTGTTCCTTACAGCTCAACATGGCAGAAATGGCTATGCCAAAATAACACAGGCATAAATACTTTTAAGGGCTTTCCCTACATACCAAATCTATGAGAAGCCTAAAGAGCTATAAACACCAGTTGTGACTTTATACACTGAGTCTATTTAAAGACCAATTCTGACTATGTAAATAAGAGCAGAACAATTAGTGGGGAAGATCCAGGTTGGATTTAGAGCTTGAAAATATCTGTATGGGGCCGGAGTGATAGCCCAGCGGTAGGGTGTTTGCCTTGCACTGGGCCAGACTGTGCCGTCCCGGGTTAGATCCCTGGCATCCCATATGGTCCCCGAGCACCGCCAGGAGTAATTCCTGAGTGCAGAGCCAGGAATAGCACATGAGCATCGCCAGGTGTGACCCAAAAAAGCAAAAAAAAAAAAGAAAAGAAAATGTCTGTTTGCCACAGACATTTCCAATGAATGCTGAACAGAAAGTGTTTGGTGTCTTGCAAATTTAGACTTAAAGCTAAATGGGAGCATTAAAGGATAATTTGTGAAATAATAGTGAGGATGATCATGCTAATGCAGTAATAACAGCAGTCCTACCTAGGCTCTAGTGGTTCCAGTCAACTTTCCTCAAGCCCAACCATTTAGCTTGTACTTAACTTTCAACTGCCAATTATCAGACCATCTGTATGGAGTAAATATACAAGACATGCAGTGAATGCCCCACCCACAGTTGTGAAGTCTTCAGTGCAATGTCTTCTAAGTCTGCAGACAGATTTAAGGGGCCTTTGCCATTTACTAGAAACCTGTGTTGAAAGGGAAGATATTTTAAGGGCAGTGTTCATAAAACAATAAATACAAAAGCCATGTGAATCAAGTCCAAACCCACATAAAATTACCTGACAGGTTATAGAGTAAATCTAATCACATAATATTCCACAGGAGTAAACAAAGAAAACCACCAGACTCTTGCCATCTCAGACCAGCAGTTTTTATAAACACTCAAGGTTCAGCCTTAGTTCATTCTCGAGTTTATTTCTAGAATTAATCAGGAATTTAAATTAAAATTACCTTTATTCAAGGGCCTACAGACAAACTAAGTTTGTTCTCTATTGTCTAAGTCATAAGTTTAGAAATAAGTTGAATGGCAATCTTCTTATGGATTAGGAATATGATATAATCACATGCATGTCTAATTAGGGGAGAAATAAAGACTCACCCTTTCTTTTTCTCTATTCTTGATTTTCTCCATTTTTCCTTTTCACTTGGGTAGCATATTTAAACCGGAAAGTGCTTGTCGTCATATGCTATTTATCCTCAGCTAAAGCATGGATAAAAGTGCCAAATAAACCCTGCACATGGAGTTGCCAATGATATCTGGATCAGTTTGAAGCTGAGCTCATTCCTGTCCTCCCTCCAGAACTCATCAAAATAATGGATGGTGTAACTTCTCTCGAGTGACGCCAGTATTAACAGGAATGGGCTTTGCTAAGGTTTTTTTCTTCTTTTCCTGATAAATAGGTATTCCGGAAGCAGTATGCATTATTTTCTCTAAATAGGGCGATTCTCAAAACATAGGCTTGGAGTCTGATTGGGGGGTATTGGGGCTGAAAAGAAGATAGTTTTAACTATGGTGGATATAGTCACAACAGTTATTTTTTCTTCTTGTGGTTTCATTTAATATCTTGGGTTGTTAAGGGTATGGGATTGGGATCAGACTGGTGTGGACAAATTTTTGTTTAATAAAGAGGGAAAGCTATTTAACTTCTTAATTACCTCAGTTCCCTCACCAAGACTCCCTCACCAAGAGGAATATTATTAATGGCTAATATTTTCTTCCTTTTCTTTTTGGAAGAAGGGGCTTTTGGGGCCACACTCAGCAACGCTCAGGAGTTACTCTTGGCACTGACCTCAGGAATTACTCCTGGTGGTGCTGGGGACCATATAGGCTGCCGGTGACTGAACTGGGTTAGCCATGTGCAAGGCAAATGTCCTATGTACCCTACTATTCCTACAAGCCCTACTAGTAGTTCCTTGATGGTTCTTCTAGCGTTACATATTAGACCTCATACCCCTTCTGTGGGTATAGGTTAATATTGTTCCACCTGTAGGCCACTCTCCTCAGCACACCAACTCCAAACTGCAGAATGATTATTAAGAAGCCTGGAGAACTTGGTCAGTTCCTGAGGTGAGCTCTGATAAACTGCACATTAAGAGGAGAACAAATACTCACCAATTGTTCATGTAAGAAGGGGCAATATTGGATTCTAATAGAGGCACAATTAAGAAACCACACAGGTACAGAGGCATAAATATGGTAATGGAATATCTCTCCTGAATTTAATTAATAATGCTATTTTCAAGTTTAGAGTCAGTTTTCGAAAGGAATATTGATAAGCTTTGCGTAAATTCTATACCTAGCTCCGAATTTCCAAACAGGATCATGACACTTCAAGTGATTCTAAAAGCCTGTCGTGAAAGCCGAAGAAGTACCTGGGAAGTTGTTAGAAATGCAAGTTCTGATATCCCATCAATAAATCAGATTTTATGGGCAAAGTAAATCAGAAATTATGGGGATTAAGCCCAAGAATTTATGTTTTAGTACGTGAGGGAACAACAAATATCTACAAGAGTTTCTGAACAGCAGATTGGTCTACAAGGAAGAAATGATTGTAACAGAGACCAGAAATGACTTGTAACAAAGAGCAAATTTTCCAGGAATTTCTAAGAAGAATGAAAAAGGTGAGTAGGATATAGCCATAGAACTTGTAGTGAAAAAGTAAGATTAAAATAGAAATTTGAAAATTATTTTCTCCACCAAGTTAAGGACAGATTAGATAAGATTTCAGGAAGATCTGAAGCTCTAAATTGTATCACTATATCACTGTCTTCCTGTATATTATCGATTTGCTCGAGCGGGCACCAGTAACATCTCAATACATCCTGTCACATGCGAGACAGCCCAAGGGCATCTGCCCGCTCCAGAAACATAAAGAGCCTTAAACCATTCCATGAGGTCATGGGAATGAGGTCTATAATGGTATTTAGGATGTCAAATATGACACGGGTAGCTTGCCAGGCTCTGCCGTGTGGGTGGGATGCTCTTGTAGTCACCTAAAAACCCGAGCGATTATTGATAAACTGCACGGCCGCCAAGTAGCCACGCGAGCTGGGCTGTGATCACCTCTTCTGCTGGGTGGAGCTCTGAGGAGACGGGAGTCTGGATGTGGAAAATGGAGGCCCTCATGGTGTGGGGGGTTCTTCTGGCTCTAAATTAAACTCCAAATAATCTAGAACCTTGGGGTCATAAGAAACCTTGTATATAAGTTGAAGCAGGTTGTTTAGAGGGACCCAAGAAGAAATTAAAGTAAACAAAACAGAGAGAACAAGATGGTATAAGACATTTGGATACATAGGCGCTAAGAGAAATCACGGTGAACATAGAGCTAGTATAGGGGTGAGGCACTTGCCTTGCATATGGTCAACCTAATTCAGTTTCCAGCCCTGTACCTGGTCCCTTGAGCAGGAGTTTTCTCTAACACAGGACCCAGATTAAGTCCCGAGTATCAGCAGGTGTGACCTGGAAACAAAAAACCAAATAAATATCATAAAATTTTTCACTGGTATTGAAATGGTAATGGCTCAAAAAATAAGTGAAGACTAGGTCACACAAACAATTTAAACCATGTTGAAATTTTGTCCTTTAATCCTGAGTAAAGGAAAACTACAAGTTGAAAAATGTGTATGGATCTGTGATGAGATTTGCAGAGACAAGTCAAATTCCTACTTGTCAATTATAACCTATCAGTAAAGCTGCGGATACTACAATATCCTCTCTGCAGATTCAAGGGTTTCCGCTGTGCCTATGATGAGTCTGAAGGCCAACTGAAACAGGTTAGCTTCTAGGCATAGGAAAACTACAACAGAGAGGTTCACACCAAAACTAACATTAGCATTTCTTGACTACTAGAACCCTACCTAAGGGGAAAACACAAACAAAAACTTACCCAACTGGAAGATCTGCTCTGGAGGCTTTAGGCCATAGGTCTGTAGGTAATTTACCAATTCAATGCTGTGTCTTCTAACAATAACAGTTTCTTTTTTATGCCCAATGATTATTTTCCTTAATTGTCTTAAGTTGTTAGGCAAATGACATTTTTTCTTGACATATTGTGTTTCTGTAACTAAGTTTGGGTTTAGAATCAATTTATGTAAGTTTTCTCTTTTTCTTTTTCTTTTTTTGGGGGAACATACACTTTGATGTTCAGGGCTGACTCCTGGCTTGGAGCTCAGGAATCATTCCTGTTAGACTCAGGGGACCATATGGGGCCTGCCATGTGCAAGACACTTGCCTTACATTCTGTACTCTTTAAGAAATTTCTTTCTTTTTTTTTTTAATATTTTATTATACCACCGTGAGATATACAATTACAACGTTGTTCATGTTTGGAGGTTTCGGTCACATAGTGTTCTAGCACCCCGCCTCCACCAGTGTCCATTTCCCACCACCAATGTCCCAAATTCCCTCCCCTTCCCATAGCCTGCGTAAATGGCAGACTCTTTATCTCTTTTCTCTCTCCCTCTCTCTTTATTTATGTATATATATACATATATATATATAAGTTCATGCAAATAAATGCAGTCATTCTATATCTCTTTCCTTCTGACTAATTTCACTCAGCATGATCCTTTCCTTGTCCATCCATTTATAGGCAAATTTCATAACTTCATTTTTCCTAACAGCTGCATAGTATTCCATTGTGTAGATATACCAAAGAGAAATTTCTTTCTTAAAGAAATGAAATAAATTTCACCCCCAATCAGTTCAAAAACTGATGCCAAAGGTTTCGTTAGGATGCCTTGATCAAGGAAATGGCACATATTTGTGGCAGCCAGCTTTTGATTGCCAGCTTTCTCTTCTCATTTATTTGAGGGTTGCAATGTTTGGGTCACACCTAAGAGTGAACAGGAGTCATACCATTTATCTCAATAATCATCACTGGCACTACTCAGAGAACCATAATGGTGCGAGGGACTGAGGTGCCTTACCTCCTATACTATCTACAGCATTTCTTTGGTCTTTCTTCTCATTTTAATAGCACATTCTACTTTCTTTTCCCCCCCACTGGAACATACTTATATGTTCTTTTCTTTTCTCTTTGGGTCACAGCTAGCGATGCTCAGGGATTCCTCCTGGCTCTGCACTCAGAAATCACTCCTGGTAATGCATAGGGGACCATAAGGGATGCCCGGGATCGAACCCGGTTCGGCTGCATGCAAGACAACAGCCCTAATGGCTGGACTATTGCTCCGGCCCCTACTTACATGTTCTTTTCTTTTTAGGTTAGGAAGAGTACCCCTCTAAGGACAGATACTATTTTATTTATCTTGTTTTATCTCCTGACTCCTACTAAGGATCTGGCACTTAGAAGTAGTCAAGTGTTTTTGAACTATTGAATATAGGAATAAGTAAACATCATAAATACGATTCTAGGACATCCCTACATCCCTAAGAGGTCCCTTTTTACAATGCAGGAAGATTGGAGGGTGAGATTTATTTCATATTTTTAATCTATAATCTGGGACAAATGTGCAATAGCCAAGATTGTATTTTTGAGTATTTATAATAGACCAGGCTCTATGTTAAGAAATTTACATGCAATGTCTCATTTAATTTTCATATTAAATTTATAGCACGTTCTCCCATCAAATAGCATATGTTCTTATATCAGCACTTATGTATTCAAATGTAACAAGTATGTAATTAGAAATACCATTTTCTCAACTCTAGCAAAGGACTCCAATGCTAATACACTGAAACATGTTAAAGATATCCTATCTAGAGTTAAATTCTGAAATGAATAAGTACTCTGAAAGCTTTGTTGTTTTACCCTTTTCCATTCCCTTGGTAGTAATGAGGCTATAAGAAATTTCTGAGTAAAGAACACATTAGGGGTGACGCATGAATTACTTTTTAATTCCTTTACTGCATAAGATCAGGAAAGATACATACGCTAATAGAGCTGTTTGCCTCTATCCTGAAGATTTTCTTTTATCCTACTTAAAGTAGGTAAGGTTTATCTTCACATTTCAACTCTGAATGTAGAAATGTGTTATTGCTAAATCAGACACTTATTTTTCCTTGGAAAGAAAAGTGGAGAGAATTAGAAGATACCATAATGAGATGATGGTGCAAAATATTCAGATTAGATTAAGCTGAGTGGGAGGTATCATTTTATATTGAGATATGTCAGATCACATTCCCTGAACAGGCTGTGTTAGGAACTGCTAGTTGTTCCCTAATACATGTTTTCCTCCCTTACTTCAGTAAGGAATTGCTGACTTGTGCTGTGTATCTGGCTACTCACACAAAACTCTTATCAGAGTTGGAGTCATTGTGTCTAACTTCCAGTCTATTCCTTATAAATAGAGCTATCATCTGGCAGCTTGATGAAAGTTTTTGAAAATTTTGCTGTTGTCTTTCCTCTGCATCATCCTTTTTATTCCTGACAGCTAAATTTTCAATGTGTTGTCTAGAGGTAAAGTGGCCATACTGGGTCATGAGGTCACCTAGGGATGGGAGCAATAAATATACTATGTAATATGACAGAATAGAACAAGCTTGAGGTCTTTACAGAAGAGAAGCGTCATAATTTCCCCCACATTACCTACCTCCAAATTTTGGCATGAGGAAAAAATGAACTTTTATCTTTAAGTCACCGCTATAAGTTTGCTTACTTAAGGCAAACTTGATCCTAAATAATGCAACAATGTTTAGTAATTCTATGATATAGTAATAACTGGACTATAACTACTACTATTAATTTTATATCAATATGTGCCAGTATTCAATTATTATTATTATTAAGATAAGTGCATTTTAGGATAATGACACTTCGATTTATGCTTTAAATAGTGATCATGTTTAGGTGGCTGGCAATTAATAAGTCAGCTGATAAGTAAAATGACAACAAAACATAAAGTTGCTGGGTAAAAGGCAAAGACAAGAATTTCTGAGAATTTGAAAATGAGTGATTAAGTGAAATTAAAAATTATATTAAGCAGTTGAGTCAGACATGAAAACAAGCTTGGACTTTCTATACCTGAGTATAGTGGGAGCAACAATTATTCCTTGTGTACTCCATGTTCTAAAAAATTCACATCTCTAACTGGGGATCTTACTATAAAAGCACATGCTACTTCCAAAGTCCTGGCTCAAGACTGCCTCCCCACCAACTCCCAATGGCGCTCATGCTGCTGATTAACTAAGGACTGAGATTTAGGTTGAACAGCCCTATGCAGCTGTAAAATGATGGTTTTGAAACAAAAACTGGATCATTTCATACCTTGCTTTGAATACTCCAGTGGCTTTCCACCACTGTTGGAGTCTACTCCAACTTCCTTATTGTGATTCTTGAGACACATTTCAGTGTCTGGCCTCTATCTACATCACTGATCACATCACACACTACTCCTTGGTTGGCTTTATCCACTCTCTTTTAGCCACACTGGACATTTTTTGGTTCTCTAATTCTGTGTCCTCATTACCTTCCCTTTTTAAATTGCTATTTTTAAGTATATGAAGCTAAAATTTATTATAAACTTGTATAAGTTCCTAAAACTGAAGACTATAATATGTACCACTATATTTTCAACACTTAGCAAAGGGCTTCTGTGATAACATTGGTGCTCAGCCTAATGAATCCCTTAAATGAGACTTGGGATCACAAAAGCAGTCAACATTTTAAATAGATAGAAAGAGATAGATGATAGATAGATGATAGATAGATAGATAGATAGATAGATAGATAGATAGATAGATAGATAGATAGATAGATAGATAGATAGATAGATAGATAGATAGATAGATAGATAGATAGATAGATAGATAGATAGATAGACAGACAGACAGACAGACAGATAGATTATAAGAAAAATAATGTATGCTTGGGCACAAAAAATCTGGTATACAAGAAGAACCTAGAGATGGATATTGCTATTCTCTGCAATACACCATGGCCTCCTCCTGGCCCCAACACACTACACACACACACACACACACACACACACACACACACAAATTTGACCTTATGTCCTAAAAAGAAATGGCTCAAATTGAGGTCAAATCTCTACAGCAAATAGAACCAGATCTAAAATCCCAGAGTGCCAACAGATGGCTCATCACCAACAATGTCTAATATAACAAATACCCATGACAACAGTAATAGCTAGCCTCTAGGCTCCCAGGAAATGTCTTAGTGATACTGATGGTTTCTGGGGCAAAGGAGATTAAGCCCAGGTCATCCTAGTGGAGATGAATCTCTGAATGTGACACCACTTTTTAGTGAAGGCCTCCCAGAAGACTGAAGGCTCCATTTCTTTCTCCCAATCTCCATTTGCAAAGCGATAAAATCCAAACAAACACATATGCTATTAGCTAGCTCCTGCCATGGAAAATGGTCATCATGTGTTTTCTTTCAACTCACTAGTCCCTCCCCAAGGGTAGAAATAAAACATTTTGAAGGTCTGAGAACATTCTAAATAAGCCATCATTTAGATGTAATGGCTGCTTGTGCTATGCACATAAATAAAAATCCATACTAAACTTAAACACATTTATAAGGTCTTTGTAAAGACTTTGCCTTTTCTCTATAAATGTCCGAAAAGATTAATTAAGAGCAGGATGACTCATCCATCCAGATTGATTAAACGTATATTTTAGGGTTAGACTGGAAACAATGCCTAGATGCATTAACATAAAATTAGCCCACTGTGATTAGTCTATTTATTTTACTTGCTGACAATATTTCTGGAATTAAGTCATTGTTAATCATGTCTGGAAGGAGAGACAAGACCACCCTACTCCCCTTCCAAGAAGCCATCTTCTCTCACCTCCCAAAACTAGCATTCTACTTGCAAAATTCCAGACTCCATTAAAGCTTGGGAAGGGACCAAGAACTGAATCCCAAACACAGCTCACTGCTTCCTTACTGAACCCTGTAAACTACCTCATTCCATTTCCCACTCCTTTTCCATTAGCACAAAACCAAGTTAGGAAGTAAGGTAGTGTTTCAAACAAACAAATGGAGCATGATATGGTGATATCTAGGCCTAAAGAGTAGCAGACTACTGTATATGGGTCAAATGTCACATATTATATTATTGTGTGGTGCCCTGTACTTCAATTTAAAAATCATTAAAAGACTGCAAAGGGAGAGCCATAGTACAGTGGGTAGGACATTTGCCTTGCACATAGCTGACCTGGGTTTGATCCTTGACACTCCATATGGTACCCTGAACCCACAAAGAGTGATCACTGAGCACAGACTGACCCAGGAGTAAGCCCTGAGCATCACCAGGTGTGGCATATCCCCTCCATCCCTACCTCCCCACCTGCCCTGCTCCCCCCCCGCCAAAAAAATTGTAAGAAGTTTAGGATGTCATCGTACATATTTCCACCTTACAGCCCTGGCACGCCACTCCAGCAGAGCCTTGCAACAAGCCAGATGACCATGCCCTGCTCCATGAGGGCCGCCATTTTCCACATCCGGACCTCCCTCTTTTCAGAACTCCATCCAGCAGACTAGCCTATCGCAGCCCAGTTAATCGACACCCATCCTGCAGCATTTTTTTTTTCAATCCGGCCCAGGTATGCTGATCCAGAGACTCACAGACATGGGGCAGAGCTGCTACCAGCTCTCCCTGTGCCCAGCCACTCACGAGGTGCCTGGGAGGGATGGTGGGTTCTAGCCCTGGCCTGCCACCCCAGCAGAGCCTCGCAACAAGCCAGATGACCCCCCAACTCCATGAGGGCCGCCATTTTCCACATCCGGACCTCCCTCTCTGTCAGAGCTCCATCCAGCAGACGAGCCTATCACAGCCCAGCTCACGCGGTCATTTGAGGCCACGCGGTTCATCAATAAATGCTGTATTTATAGGTGACTACAAGAGTATGCCACCTGCACGGCAAGCCTGGCAAGTTGCCCATGTCGTATTTGATATGCCAAATACCAGTAACAATTATGTTAGGTCATTCCCATGACCTAATATAATGGTTTGAGGTGCTTTATGTTCCTGGAGCAAGCAGATGCCCTTGGGCTCTACTAGCATGAGACAGAACATATGGAGATGTTACTGGAGCCTGCTGAAGCAAATTAATGATGAATAGGAAGATAGTGATAGTGATAGTGATAGTGACAATCTCTGAATCTGGGATTCAGAGAAACTGAAATGTTTTTCTTTGTTCACCTAGCTAGAAGTAAAGAAAGCAGACTTCAAACCCTGCTAAGTTACACCCATATCTAGATTATTAGCTTGAAGATCATGATGCTTCATAAATATTCCACTGAACCTAGTCAGCTGTTTTAAGCAGAGCTTCTGGGACAACTGAGAATAAAATTTCTTCTTAATTTCCATTACCATCAGTTTTCCTGGTAGAAATCACACTCATTTGGTGCTCCATATTTTTGATAGACAAAATATGAATTATGCTCGTGATTTTTCCTTTAGCTCATCTGCAGTTATAGCTGCCCATTCTCTTACACTCATCTAAGTGATGTTTATTAATATAACTGTTAGGCATTTTTTTTAAGAGTTGCTCATACATCTAGACTTAACACACAGTTCTAAAAAGAATCTAATGATACAGCTGTAAAAGAAATATGTAGAAAGCAAGCAGGAGTTAGTCTCTCTCAAGGCAGTAGAAGACTGAGCTTGATAGAACTGCATTATCACTGTTCTTTGGCATATTAGTTGCCTCTTCAAACTTCAATTCCTTAATCTGCCACAGGGAAAGATTAATTTATAAAGTAGCGAAGAATATAAAGGAGATAAGAAGAAAAGGCAAGAGTTCAATGATTTGAGTAATAAATGATTCTCAAACATCAAGAACTGTTATGATGCCTGATTTTGGTTCTATATAACATAAGAACTAGGGATGATCATTGTTAACCATCTATTGGACATTAGGTGGCAGGCATTCCTTCAAGCACTTTATACATGTTAATTAGTCTTAGAGTAGGAAGATCTGTAGGAAGATGTGCAGTTGCTAATCCCATTCTGTAGATGCATTCGCCAAGTTCACAATGCAAGACAACCTCCCCTGGAAAGAGACACTTTAGCAGTGGACAACAATCTCTCCACAACAATACTGCATGGGAAAGTAGTTCACAATCTGGTGAGTGACATAAACTACAAAATTATAAGAGGCAGTTGCCATAAGTCATACCCAGGACTTGGCCTTTCATTCCTTCTTCTTTATCCTTTCCCCCTGTTTAATATTTTTAGCCAACATTCTAACTCAGGAGAAGAGAGGTTTGTTCTACCAGATCTCATTCACCAACTAGAGTTTCTGAACAATTTTTTAAAAGAATATGATGATGTCATGGTTGTTAAGACAACAAGAAAAAATAATGGAGACAACACTATGCAGATGAAAGCATTTGCTCAAAGAAAGGGGTGGCTCAAATTGCATTCCTCTAGCTTGGCTTATTCCCAAATTCACATTCCCCCATAAGAAAACCTGCTGCTTTCTGTCCCTAGACTTTAGAGACCATTAATTGAAAACCTCACCAACTTCACCTATTCCTACTTATCTAGCAGATTTCACCTAATTCCTAGTCACCCATCAGATTTCAGCATTGCCCTCACTGCCTCGAGAAAGTCTTCCTAGATTTGAACCTCATGAATGTGCAATTCTCTAAGGATTAAGTGTGTCTGCTGGACTACTGTAGTACCCAGAAGTTTTGTAAGTGACTGTAATTTCTTTTTTTTAATTAAAGAACTATGATTATTTTGGTTTAAAATTTTTATTAAACATTTTATTATACCACCATGAGATTGCAACGTTGCTCATATTTAGAGGTTTCAGTCATATAGAGTTCCAGCACCCCGCCCTCCACCAGTGCCCATTTCCCACCACCAATGTCCCCAATTCCCTCTCCCTCCCATAGCCTGCCTAAATGGCAGGTTATTTATTTCTTTTCTCTCTCTCCCTCTCTTTCTTCCTTCTCTTACACATTGTGGGTTGCACTACATACACTTAGAAACCATCATGTGCAATCTTTTTGCCTGTATTTAATGTTCAGAATTTGATTTGCAAAATTATTGATAGTTGAGTTTTAGGCATATAGTATTCCAACATTGATCCTACTACCAATGTCAACTTTCCTCCCCACCCCACCCACCAATCCATCCCTGCCTGTCACCTTGTCAGGCACATTATAAAGCTTTAGTGGTTGCAGCAGAGATCTCATGTTTTCAGTGTTGTTGAGTCTATGTTTCAGATATGTAGCTATACCACTCACTAGTATAACTGAAGCTCTGATGCCTGATCATTCATTACCTCTCATTTTCTTCTCCCCTTGATTTCTTTCCTACTTTGTCCTTCTCTCTAAACACTGGGTTCAAGGGTGATGCATGTCCCCACTTTACTACAAAACATTTCCTCCTTCAGTATTCTACCACATATAAGTGAGATCATCCTGTGTTTGCCTTTGTTCTTCTGAATGACTGCCATTCCTGTGTCTCTTAATTATCAGGATGTTCCAAGACGGCAGCATCTGGATTCAGCATGTATTAAAAGCCTCTAGAATCTAGCATTGTGCCTAAGATAGTCAGAGACCTTGGAAAATATGTTCAATTGGCAAATATGGCTTCTTGTGAGGCTCTGCTTGGGTGGTGGGCCAGGGCATAGGGAGAGTTCCACCCAGCAGAAGAGCTGATCATAGTCCAGCTCATCTGTGACCCACCCTGCAGCAGTTTTTTTCAAGGCCAGTCCAGGTATGCCGATCCAGAGACTCAAACACATGGGCAGAGCTGCTACTTGCTCTCCCTGTGCCCAGCTGATCATGAGGCATCCAGGAGGAATGGCAGGTTCTAGCCCTGGCCCACCACCCCAGCAGAGCCTCGCAAGAAGCCAGAGAAACCCCCCCCACACCATGACGGCCGCCACTTCCCACATCCAGACTCCCCTCTCCTCAAAGCTCTACCCAGCAGAAGAGCTGATCACAGCCTGGCTCGGGCGGCTGCCTTTGCGGCAGCACAGTTCATCAATAAATGCTCCCGTTTTGAGGTGACTACAAGAGAATCCCACCCGCATGGCAGAGCCTGGCAAGCTACCCACGTTGTATTTGACATGCCAAATACCAGTAACAATTATAGATCTCATTCCCATGACTTGATGGAATGGTTTGAGGCTCTTTATGTTCCTGGAGCAGGCAGATGCCCTTGGGCTATCTCGCATGCGACAGAACATATTCAGATATTGCTGGTGACCGCTAGAGCAAATCGATGATCTATGGGAAGACAGTGATACAGTGATAACAGTGATAACATTTGCCCATTGGTTTTCTCTTCTCTGTATTAATAACCCCAGCTTCTCAAACTTTTCCCTATAACAATCCATTCATAATTTTACCTGTTTTCCTACTTTTCACATTACTTAGATCTTAATTCTTACAGTTAAATCACATTAAAAGATAAATTTGCAGTGTCCATATTCTTCCTATTATTCTCTGAGGACTAAAAGACAAAAAAGCAAAGCTACACATGAAGAAAAACAGGTATTCTCAACTTTACAGCACTTCACTTGTATGAAAAACAGTTTCTAGATAACTAGAAACAAGTCTGAGAGGGTTTTCAATTATATGACAAAAGGTGAGAATCACAAAGATCTTCAACATCAGTTTAGCAGCAGCTGTTCTAGATGCTGCAATAATTGAAACAGTGAAAAAGGCACCACCAATTTCCCCTTCTCACAACTATTATCCACAGACTGGGTATTTACCATGGCAAATCTGCTATTACAGCATAGAGTATAATTTCAGACTTTATGTATTAGTTAATCTGATTCTTGCAGACATGGGGCAGAGCTGCTACTGGCTCTACCTGTGACCAGCCGCTCACGAGGCTCCCGGGAGGGATGGTGGGTTCTAGCCCTGGCCTACCACCCCAGCAGAGCCTCGCAACAAGCCAGACGACCCCCACTCCGTGAGGGCCTCCATTTTCCACATTTGGATTTCTCTCTTGTCAGAACTCCACCGAGCAGACCAGCCTATCACAGCCCGGCTCATGAGTTCCACCCTGCAGCAGTCTTTCTTAAATCCGGCTCAGGTATGCTGGTCCAGAGACTCACAGACATGGGGCAGAGCTGCTACTGGCTCTACCTGTGACCAGCCACTCACGAGGCGCCTGGGAGGGATGGTGGGTCTAGCCCTGGCCCACCACCCCAGCAGAGCCTTGCAACAAGCCAGACGACCCCCCCATTCCATGAGGGCCTCTATTTTCCACATTTGGACTTCTCTCTCGTCAGAACTCCACCCAGCAGACCAGCCTATCACAGCCCGGCTCCCGCTGCCACTTGCAGTTCATCAATAAATGCTGGACTTAGAGATGCCTACAAGAGTATGCTACCTGCACGGCAGAGCCTGGCAAGCTACCCGTGTTGTATTTGATATGCCAAATACCAGTAACAATTATAGACGTCATTCCAGAATGGATTGAGGCTCTTTATGTTCCTGGAGCAAGCAGATGCCCTTGGGCTCTACTAGCATGAGACAGGACATATGGAGATGTTACTGGGGCCCGCTCGAGCAAATCGATGATGAACGGTAAGACAGTGAATCTGATTTCTTCAGGATCTGGGAATACTAATGATAATTGCTTCTCAGCTTTATGTCATTTGGGTTTATGGATTATTTGGGTTTCATAGGAATACTCTACTTTTCGATAGTGGAGGAGACTTGTACCTACAAAGCGAGAAGAAATGAATTCAGTAAATAATCTTTTGGTATCAGTTTACCTAAATTCTTCTCTTTTTTACACTACTCATGATTCCTATTTTAATATATATTTTATGATTTGTATAAGTATTTTCATTAAGAAATTTGATATAATTATACATTTAATATTCCCTTTTAATATTATATAATATACAACAGTGATATCTATTTTCTAATTTGAGTTTCAAAAGCATGGTTGACTATATCATGCAACAATTTCTAGGAAATGATGTTAATACCAGGCAGAAGCAATTATTTCAGCCTCCCTCCACTGTTATCATTCTACTAGTTATCCATAAGCATTAGCTCCTTTGATTGTTAAAACACTTTTAAGAGATACAAGCCTCTTACATCATCATTTAACAGAGGAGAAAACTGAGGCTCCAAAACAAATAACCATAGAATCACTAATCTGTAGGTTGAAAGACAGGGGATCAACAAGCTGTTTTGACGAAATGCCGTAATTTCTAGTGACTCTGTTTAAGTCTCCAGAGTACTATTGATTTGTGCTTCTTGTTTATCTAGTTGCTATTGTTTAGTAAATGACTTAATGCATCACTTATCATAAACACAATAGCTTCATAAGAACTCATTGATTTGAGAGGAAGCATAAAAGTATATGCTTTATTGGCAAGATGACAAATCTGTTCAATCACTTTGGAACACCTAGATATCTGGAGATCCTAATAACATATAGAAGTGCTTGCTAAACATGCATTTATTCTAGGTATTATGGCAGAAACAAAAGGTTAAACGACCAAACTTCTGCCCATATTACCATGACATAAAAGGTTTTCCTTGATGTCATGAGTGAGGGGTGATCCATATCATCTTCTTCTAGCCCAGGGGATTTTAGTGAGACTTCTAGACAATGTGTCTACAGAGATGATATGACTAGATTACTTTATCAGACTTTGCAACTGGTAAAGCACAACATGTCTGGAACCGTTATACCTATTTTGTGCCATGATACAGAAAATGTGGAAATAAAACTGTACCTTCTATAGATGACAGAGAAGATAAATGGAATAATCTTAGATCAAATTGGCACCAGTCAACTGGCACAGCAGTACTGGAGTGCTTACTTCCAAGCTCATTGTCATACTGCGATGAATAACTGCTTATGTCATTCATTAAGAGATAGTTGGGTTTCTTTCTGAAACTCTTTAAGAAAAATCCTTGTATATGTGCATAGGTAGTACAAAGTAACATACACAGGAATTTGAAGTGAAAAAAACTCACTTTCTATTAGTGAATATTCACTAATAGAGAAAGTGAGCTTGTTTTTTTGTTTAGTGAATATTCACTAATAGAGAAAAAATTAACTATGACATAACACACTTGATCATTTGATCACTTGAATCCCAGTTATTCATCAATTTGCTCGACCGGGTGCCAGTAACATTTCCATTGGACCCTATCACATGCCAATGTAGCCCAATGGCATTGGTTGATTCAGGAATATGAAGAGCCTCAAACCATTCCTTCAGGGTCTTGACAAGGAACTCTGACCATGTTGTAGGTGGGCGGCCATGTGGTCTTTTGACATCCCATGGGATCCAGTCCGTAAGAGCTCTAGTCCACCGGTCATCTCCAAATTGCATTATATGTCCAGCCTATCTGATTTTTGAGGCCTTGGCAAACGAGACAGCATTCCTGATTCGGGAATAGCGATGGAGGTCAGACTCCGGACTCCTTCTCTCACTTGAGTGAGGCAAGATATTCCAAGCATAGCTCTTTCGATTCCTCTCTGGGAGACCCGAATAGCATTCTCATCCTGCTTTTTTAGGGCCCAGGTCTCTGAGGCATATGTTAATGCAGGAAAAAGCGGTGGAGTCAAAGAGATGTGCCCGGAGCCGGAGGTTCTTTGTCCTTTTAGCTATTTCTTCGATGACTTTGAAGCATCCCATGCTGCTCTCTTCCTCCTGTGCAGCTTAGGTTTTGGGTCGTTCATCATGTTGACTTCTCGACCTAGGTACACATAACTGCTGCATTCAGAGATGTTTGTTCCATTAGAGTTAATGGAGCCGCTGGAACGAGTTCATTTTTCATAAATATAGTTTTCTTTAGATTCAGCTGTAGACCTATCTTTCCACATTCTCGGTCAAAGTCAGCCAGCATTTGTGCCGCTTGGCTAATGTTTGGTGTTATTAGAACGATGTCATCAGCGAAGCGGAGGTGGTGTAGTTGCTGACCATCTATCTTCACTCCTATTCCTTCCCATTCTAATTGTTGCGTTATGTTCTCGAGGGTGGCGCTGAGAGTTTTGGTGAAATGGTATCACCCTGTCGAACCCTCTTTTGACATCAATGATCACTTCTTTGTAGAATGGTGAGATCCTGGTGGTGAATCCGTAATACAGCTCACGAAGGATCTTGATGTATTGGGTTTGAACACCCTGTTTGGCTAGGGCTTCTATGACTGCTTCAGTCTCCACAGAATCAAAGGCTTTCTGTAAATCAATGAATGTGAGACAGAGCGGCATCTTGTACTCCCTACAAACCTCGATGAGCTTGGTTACCACGTGGATATGGTCGATTGTGCTGAATCCTTTCCAGAAGCCAGCTTGCTCACATGGTTGTCCTTCATTGTGTTTTCTGCCAATCCTGTTCAGGATGACTCGTGTAGACAGCTTGTAGATGATGGACAACAGGCAGATGGGGCGATAGTTACCGATGTCGTGAATGTCTCCCTTCTTTACAGTAGAACTGTCCTGCTGGTTTTCCATTGGGGGGGCACCTTGCATTCGGACAGGTAGCGTGTGAAGAGCTGAGCTAGTGTAGTGATGAGTACCGACGGCATATTCTGCAGGTGTTCGGGTCTGACTTTTGTTTGGGCCTGGTGCTGTTCCCTTCTTCACCGGCGAAATGGCATGTTGGATTTCAGAAGAGAGAACATTGGAAATGTCATATCCATCCTGTGGAATTTGTTATGTGGGCAGGTGGATGTGGCTATCAAAGAGATCTGAGTAGAAATTATGGATAATATTCTCCATTACCTTTTTGGAAGATGTCATAGATCCATCAGGGCATCAGAGGGCAGTCATCTTGGTCTTATAGTTGGCGAAGGACAGGCGGGCGGTGCGAATGCTTTTCCCGGATTCTACTGCATCTTCCAGTAGTTCTGCTCTTCTGTCTTTAAGGTCTTGTTTTATCACTTCTCTGCACCGTTTAGCAAACTTGGACGTTAGCATTTGGTCTCCAGAGGCTCGTGCCTTGCCACGTCAGCGAATGAGCTCGAGAGTTTCTGAGGACAGGTGTTCTTTCTGCCTTGGTTTCACCCCGGACACCATGGGCCCTGTGCTTCCGGAAACGTCTGCAATCTCAACCCACATCCCAAAACTCAAAACCACGCAGACACTACATCCGCGTGATCCTCTTACTACCTATCTTGCATGACGTACAAGTGAACCTTTGTTCCTACATCCTTGACACCCACCCAAACTCTGCAAACAGACCAGACACCTACTAACTGTATTATCTAGTCACCCAAGAACTCACATTTCCAACCTACAATAGTCATAATGGTAAAGCAACACAAAATTCCATCAAGCTCTGTGAGTGAAGTTACTAGTCCAGATGAGCCAAGCAATACCAATGAGTTGTATAACCTCTCTGATAAGGAATTTCAGAAAGAATTGTGAAGGATTCATAAGGAACTCAAAGAAGCAATGGAATGCAAACTCAATAAAATACAAGAGGACATGATAGAAGAAGTGAGGAAAATGCAAATGGAAATGACGGATATTAAAAATGAGGTAAATGAAATGAAAAACACAGTGGAAGGCCATCATAGCAGAATAATAGCTACTGAAGAAAGAATTAGTGATCTTGAAGACGCGTGCTCCAAAGATTCTCTACACAACACCAGAAGATAGAAAAAAGACTCACAATTACCGAACAGACAACAAGAGATAATCGGGATGAAGCCAGAAGAAACAACATACGGATCATTGGGGTCCCAGAAGGGCAAGAAGAAAACCCTGATGAAGAAGAAACTGTCAAAGCCATAAGTGCTGAGAAGTTCCCGGAACTAAAGAATGCTTGCCTTAAGATCCAGGAGGCTCATAGGATACCAGCTAAAAGAAACCCCAACAAGAATACTCCAAGACACATCTTAATTAAAATGACAAAAACTATAGATAGAGATAGAATACTGAAAGCAGCAAGAACAAAGAAGGAAATCACATACAAAGGAACATCCCTAAGATTTACAGCAGACTTGCTGATGAAACACTCTGAGCCCGAAAACAATGGTGGGATATTGTGAAAAGGCTCAATGAACTGCAGGCCTCACCAAGAATTCTTTACCCGGCCAGACTCACATTCAGATATGAAGGAAAGATACACAACTACATGAATAAGCAACAACTCAGGAACTTCATGGACTCAAAACCAACTTTAAAAGAAGGACTGAAGGGTCTACTGTAATACGACCAAACCCATAAGCACAACAAGCACAAACAGAAAGATGGCACAAAATCCAATGACAATAATCTCTCTCAATGTCAATGGTCTAAATGCACCAATTAAGAGACACAGAGTGAAAAAATGGATTAAAAAATTGAACCCAACATTCTGCTGTCTACAAGAAACGCATCTGAATAATCAGAACAAACACAGACACAAAGTCAAAGGTTGGAAGATCATTCTCCACACAAACAACTCCTCCAACAAGGCTGGTGTGGCCATATTAGTATCAGATAATATAGACTTCAGGCTGAAAAAGGTTAGAAGGGACAACGAAGGCCATTTATTATGAAGGGGTATGTACAACAGGAAGAAATTACACTACTAAACATATATGCACCCAACGAGGGACCAGCAAAATACATAAAACAACTGCTAAGAGACCTCAAAGAAGACATTAACAATAGCACAATAGTAGTTGGAGACTTCAACACTGCTCTATCAAAGATAGATAGATCAATAAGACTGAAACTCACCAAGGAAATATTGGCCCTGAAGGAAGAAATGGAAGAAAGAGAGCTAGTGGATATATACAGGGCTTTTCATGCCAAAAAAGCTGAATACACATTTTTCTCTAGTGCACATGGAACATTCTCTAAGATAGACCACATGCTGAGCCACAAAGCATACCTCAATAAAATTAAAAAAGATAGAAATTGTGTCAGCTATCTTTTCAGACCATGATGCACTGAAAATGGAAGTTAACCATACACAGAAACAGGGAGTCAAACCAAACACCTGGAAACTGAACAGCTCACTTCTGAACAACAAATGGGTCATAGAAGAAATCAAACAGGAAATCCAAAGATTTCTGGAAACAAATGAAAATGAAGACACCAACTATAAGAACTTGTGGGACATGGCAAAAGCCGTGTTAAGAGGGAAGTTTATAGCTCTGCAAGCATTCATCAGGAAACAAGAAAGGGCCCACATATATAACCTGACTATACAGCTGAAGACATCAGAAAAAGACCAACAAAAGGAGCCCAACCCAGGCAGAAAAAAGGAAAAAATAAAACTTAGAGAGGAAATCAATGAGTTGGAAACCAAAAAAAAAACAACCAAAAAGATTAATGAAACCAAGAGCTGGTTTTTTGAAAAAATAAACAAGATTGACAAACCATTGGCATGACTTGTAAGGACAGGGAAAGAGAGAAACCAAATAAACAGAATCAGAAATAAAATGGGTGACATCACAACAAAAACCACAGAAATCCAAAAGATCATCAGAGATTACTTTGAGAGCCTGTATGCCATGAAATATTAGAACCTAGAAGAAATGGATAAATTCCTGACGTCCCTATAACCTCCCATGGCTGAAACAAGAAGACCTCCAATACCTGAATAAGCCTATCACCATTGAGGAAATAGAAACAGTAATAAAAAGTCTGCCCAAAAACAAAAGCCCAGGTCCCCACGGATTCCCTAGTGAACTCTACCAAACCTTTAAGGAGGACCTACTGCCAGTCCTTTTCAAGCTCTTCCAGGAAATAGAAGAAACAGAAACACTCCCAAACAGCTTCTACGAGGGCACATATCACCCTGATACCCAAAGCAGGGAGAGAAAACACAAAGAAACAAAACTACAGACCAATATCCCTGATGAACACGGATGCTAAGATCTTCAACAAAATACTAGCAAACAGAATCCAAAGACTCAACAAGAAGATTATATATCATGACCAAGTAGGATTCATCCCGGGAATGCAAGGATGGTTCAACATTCGCAAGTCAATCAACATAATACATCATATCAATAAGAGAAAAAATAAAAAACCATGTGACCCTATCAATAGACGCAGAGAAAGCATTTGACAAGATCCAGCACCCGTTCATGATTAAAACCCTCCAGAAAATGGGAATTGAAGGGACTTTCCTCAAGATAGTTACAGCCATCTACCAAAAACCCACAGCGAGCATCATTCTAAATGGGGAAAAGTTGAAATCCTTCCCCGAGATCAGGGATAAGACAAGGTTGCCCACTCTCATCTCTTTTATTCAATATAGTACTGGAAGTACTTGCCATAGCAATCAGAGAAGAAAAGGACATCAAGGGCATCCAGATAGGCAAGGAAGAAGTCAAGCTATCATTATTTGCAGATGACATGATATTATACCTAGGGAACCCTAAACTCTCTACCAAAAAACTCCTAGAAACAATAGACGCATATAGTAGAGTGGCAGGATACAAAATCAACACCGAAAAGTAAGTGACTTTCCTATATACAAATAACGAAAGAAAATAAAGGGATATTAAGGAAACAATTCCATTCACAATTGTGCCACAGAAAATCAAATACCTAGGAATCAACTTAACCAAATGTGTAAGGACATGTACAAAGAAAACTACAAGACACTGCTCCAAGATATAAAAGAGGACACAAGGAAATGGAAACATATTCCCTGCTCATGGATGGGAGAATCAACATTGTCAAGATGGTAATACTCCCTAGAGCTCTGTACAGATTCAATGCAGTCCCTATAAGGATACCCATGACATTCTTCAAAGAAATTGACCAAACACTCCTGAAATTTGTATGGAACAATAAACCCCCAAGGATTGCTAAAGCAATCCTCGGGAAAAAGAAGATGGGAGGCATCACCTTTCCCAACTTCAAACTGTACTACAAGGCAGTAGTAATTAAAACAGCATGGTATTGGAATAAAAACAGACCTGTGGACCTATGGAATAGAATTGAGTATCCTGACACCCAAACTCAAACACATGATCATTTAATCTTTGATAAAGGTGCAACAATTCTAAAATGGAGTAAGAAAAGCCTCTTCAACAAGTGGTGTTGGGAAAACTGGGCAGCGACATGTAAAAAAATGAATTTGGACCTGTGTCTAACACCATGCACAAAAATCAGATCAAAATGGATTAAAGATCTCAATATCAGACTTGAATTCATAAAGTACATTGAAGAAAATATAGGAAAAACCCTTCCACGACATTGAAGCTAAAGGCATCTTCAAAGGTGAAACATCACTAACAAAGCAACTAGAAGAAGTTAAACATATGGGGCTACATGAAACTAAAAAGCTTCTGCACCTCAAAAGAAACAGTGACTAAGATACAAAAGCAGTCCACAGAATGGGAAAGAATATTCACCCAATACCCATCTGATAAGAGGTTAATATCCAGGATATATCAGGCACTGGTAGAACTTTACAAGAAGAAAACAAACAACCCCATCAAAAAAATGGGGAGAAGAAATGAACAGAAACTTCAACAAGGAAGAAATTCGAATGGCCAAAAAACATATGAAAAATGCTCATCATCACTAATAATCAGAGAGATGCAAATCAAAACCACAATGAGATACCACTTTACACCACAGAGACTGGCACATATTCAACAGAGCAAGAACAACAAGTGCTGGCGTGGATGTGGGGGAAAAGGGGACACTCATCCATTGTTGGTGGGAATGCCGGCTGGTACAGCCTTTCTGGAAAAACAATATGGACATTTCTCCAAAGACTAGAAATTGAACTCCAATTTGACCCAGCCATACCACTCCTGGAAATCTACTCTGGGAAACCAAAAATATGCAGCGAAAACACCATCCCTACTTTTATGTTCATAGTAGCATTATTCACAATAGCCAGAATCTGGAAGTAACCAGAGTGCCTGAAAATCGATGACTGGATAAAGAAGCTTTGGTACATCTACACAATGGAATACTATGCAGCTGTTAAAAAATGAAGTTATAAAATTTGCCTATAAATGGATGGACGTGGAGAAGATTATGTTGAGTGAAATTAGCCAGAAGGAGAGAGACAGATACAGAATGGCAGCATTTATTTGCATAACATAAATATATATGTACATATTATGATACCAATATCCAAGGTCAAGTGAAATATATATCAGGAAGTCTTGTCAAAGGTGGAAATTATCACAAACGTGTGGGAATCAGAGGGTAGGTAAGACAGAAAATGGAACAGTGTGCTAACAATTGTCGAGGGTACTAATGCCAACCTAGAACTGAGCATTAAATAGAGGCAAAAAGATACACATGACAACCCTTTAATGTACTGTCGAATCCATAGTCTGGAAGAGAGGAGAAAAAAGAGAGAGAGAGAGGAAAGGGAAAGAAATAAAGAACCTGTCATGGAGGTGGGCTGGGGGGAAGGTGGAGGGAACCGGGGGCGTTGGTGGTGGGAGATGGGCACTGGTGGAGGGATGGGTGCTGGAACACTGTATGACCAAAACCCAAATATGAAATTTTTTAATTGTATATCTTTGTAATTGTAAAAATAAAAAAATTTAAAAA
>JAJIBD010005191.1:0-133943 GCA_021461705.1 Cryptotis parvus | reverse complement strand
TTTTGATATAACCTCATAGAGAAAGACTTCTATTAATACTGGTAGATGCACTATTCCTATAAATTATACTCAGGAGATGAATCAAAACCTCTCCAAATAATTCAGACAGTCTTCCATGGAGCTTTGGAAGGGGGTCTCTGTTTGGAGAATAAGAAATTAATTAGTTTCCATTTTTCTCACTCATTATTCATGACTGTCCTGGAGAGCTCTGGGGCAGAATTTTCTCATTTTACTTTAGAAAGGGAAACACTTTTCCTATTTATAAAGGTTGAGAACACTGTTGAAAATTCATATTCTTGTCATAATCCTTGCTGACCACTCTCCTGTCATCTGCTCTAGATTCAGAGATGCTGTACTTGGTAGTCAGTTGTATTATTTCCTACTTCCGCTCACACCCTGAGATTGTGATTGGCCCCATGCATAGCAGCTGTTCTATAGATCTAGTTAAACTAAGAAAGAATATTTATTTCCAGTACTAGTAAATGTCCTGCTATGCTGGTAAAATTGAACATGACTTTCAAAAAATTTACTTATTTATGCTATAAAACAGATAATGTTGCTGTCTTGGTGCAAATGTATGTCATTTTGCATTATTACTTAGAATCCCCAAGGTGCACCAACCTAGAGCTCAAAAATTACGGAGTCCATCCATCATCCTTCTTCCTATCCACTTCTTTCCATCCACTTTCACTCAACTCCTGAATATTATCACTTAAATGATAGTAACACAGTATTTCATAGTGTGGCACAAAGGACAATGGCCTAAGAATGATCTGGGCATTTATTTTAAGCATGTGCTTTAGATGAGTCTACTTACATACAGGTTGACAAACTAAACAAGACACTAAAGTTTATGAAATTCTGGGTCTTATAGAAGATTTCAATGTGTTTTGTCTCACCAATAAAATCTCTGCTTATTCTTCTCAGTGTTATTTTCCCATGCATCACTACATCATACACATTGTCAGCATGCTTTTATTCACATGAAAACTGATGGGCATATTTGTATCATTTGAAGCTATAATTATTTGCCCAGTAAATGAGAGTTTCATTTTGCTTATTTATTCAGTTTTGGGGGCCACACCTGCCTGTGCTCAAGGCTTTATGCTCAGGGATCACTCTCACTGGCTCAGGGTGACCATATGTAGTGCCAGGGATCAACCTGGGTCACTGTGTGAGAAAGGTAAGCATCTTGCCTGACTTACTGTCTTTCCTGCCTCATTGTAAATTTCCTATTTTTTTCAATAAATTTTAAAAATATTTGACATCAAAAATAGATCTGGTATCTTTATACCACAAAATAGTAAATTTTCTACCAGAGAAGTATATTTCTTATATGTTTACAGAGCCTGGCAAGCTACCCATGTTGTATTTGATATGCCAAATACCAGTAACATTTATAGACCTCATTCCCATGACCTGATGGAATAGTTTGAGGCTCTTTATGTTCCTGGAGCAAGCAGGTGCCCTTGGGCTCTACTTGCATGAGACAGGACATATGGAGATGTTACTGGTGCCCGCTCGAGCAAATCGGTGATGAACGGAAGACAGTGATACAGCGATACAGTTCATTATTCTCTATCTTTTAAAACTTTAATATTAAGAACGTGCTTACTTGTTCATTGCGACCCCTGGCCATTGCTTAGATTAGCACCCAGCACATAGGAGTATTCAGGGGCAACTGTAAACAGCTCAGTAAAACACATCAACATATGTGAGTAAAACAGTTTGCCAAGATAATCAGAAGACATTCAGTAAACTTTATTTCAAAGTATACTGAGGAATAGATGGGTCAATCTGGAGATTACTTTTAGAACTGGCTTTCCTCTGTAAAACAATTTAGGTAGAGACCTAAAGAAGAAACAGAAAAAAAATCTCTGTAAAATAAAGAAAAGCTACTGCTTAGGTGTAGTAGAGAGATCATAGAGTGAAGTAACAAATCAAAATGAGTTCAGCTTGAGATAGGTAGAGGAAAGTTGGAAGCAATGGTCAGAATTTATATTTGGTCCAGATGGTAATAGAAAACCACTGGAGGGTCATATTTACACATTTTCAAAATCCAATTAGAATACCACATGTTTTTATAGTCTAATCACCCATTTTGGACCCATTAAATAAATTAGTTGAAAGAGAAAAACAAAGGAAAAAATAAAATGATGTATCATTCAATAGCATTAGGAAATTAAGAAATAAGTGTGTGAAATTAGAATTTTTTGACCTAGTATCACAATAATCTTGGGAAGTCTTGATGACTGACTCTTAAAAATGACGAAGACCCACCCTGATGCCTGAAAATATGAACAGTGAAGATAAAAAACAAGAAGTGAGGTGGTTTTGGGTGAGAAAAATAGGCATATCTGCCCTTCTAAATGCTTTACACAGACACTTCTTAGAATGGAAGCATAGACCAGCTGATTTCTCATGCTAAGTTCCAAATTCTGGGTTCTACAGTTCTACAAGGCTCTGGTTGAGGCCCACAAGAAGGAAGCAGCTGTGTCAGTGGAATTCCCTCTGGACCAGACTGAAGTCCAGCCATCCAGATGGGATCAGGCAGAGGCAGGAGGAGAAGAGAGAATCAAGGCACTGGGAAGCATAGCAGAGAGCAGGCAGGGGACATGGTGGGGAGTGGATACCCACTGTCTAACCTTTGTTCTGCCTTAGCAACAAACTGGAACATAGAGGAAATGGAGTGAATCAACAAAAGGAAAGTGGAAAGAGAGGGGAAAATGGTTTCTTGGGAGGAAATAACAGCCCTGATTCTCTTGGGCTACTATTACATAGTATTTAGAAACTCAAAATATAGCTTTCCAGTTGGGCACCCACAGCTCTACAAACTATCTAGTAAAGCAGAAACATAGATTATCACGACCCTGTCTCTGCTTGCTCAACAACATTTCAAGTGATTCATGAAATTTATAAAGCACTTTGTTAGAGAGTTTGGAGCAAACTTGGTAAAAATAAAATCCATGGTAAGAAAAGCGAGAGAACTATAATCCCAGGGGGAAAAAAAAGAGTACAAGTGGTCCCACTCTGCCAAATGAACCTGGATAGGTCGCAGATCTTCTCAAGCCCACCCACATTTGTTCATTCATGGAGACTTAAATCCAAAGAAGAATATTTCTGTACACAAGTGAAAGTTTCTGGAAATGAACCAGTACCAGCATTCTGCTTTTCCCACCCCTAAATTAGTTTGTTGTTTTTCGGTACATAATGTGACTTTCAGTCTACCATTTTTCACCTAAATTAAACCTGGTTACTTTCATCATTTATGCTTATTCCGTGCTTTACTTTATATTGCATCCTTCTGTCTTTGTTGAAAGCTACTCGAGGTCAACAGAGAAAGCTAAATTGAGAAAGAACTGTAATCATTTCCCTTTCAGCTGGAAAAATAATGATTCCCCAGTTTTTTAAGGATGGAAATTTCCTGGAACCAGCCTCTTTCCATGGCCCAGAGACCCTCTCATTAGTTACAGTGAATGTTCTGTCACTCTTCAATATTTACTTATATATCCTCGAAGTCCCAGGCTTCACTAGCTCACACTGAACAGTATTTCATCCACAAATTCCTCCAAACTTCTTACTGTCCTTCTTTGTTATGTTTTAGTCTCTGTAAATAGAAAGTGCATTATTAAGTGGTAAAATCAGTGCTTTAAGTCTCCTGAATCTGGGTTCTGTCATTTCACTACTTTGTGACCATCATAAGTTAGTTATACATTCTTTGGAACATATGATTCCTTTCCCCGCAAGATAGGAATTATAATACCAGCTTGAAAAATGCTAACTGAAAAAGAAATTTTTCATCAAGAGACAAAGAAAGCTACTGGTCAGGTCAGCACCTGCAAATTACAATTGCCTCAAAGAAGGCAGCTATTGAGTGTCTTCATTGGGAAATTCATATGATGATACTAACTTAACAAGAAACTTTAGTATATCTACTACCTCATATATTGTGATCATTTCTGCTTTGTGTCCATAGGACTGTGTTGATATCCACACAGAATATTGATATCAACACATTCAATTTCTCTAATTACATCCAGAGTCACATGGAGAATAGTCAAATTGAGAAGATGAAGACAAAAATCAGTACAAATATTGTGATAAAGCTATCAATACACTTTTTGACTCTCAGACTTTATGATAAAATTATAAATGAAGGTTAAAAGTCTTGGTTGTTTATGTGCATCCACATTTAGAAATTTCTGTGTAAGTAGCGTCAATGGTGTCCAGCATAATGATTCTATCTGCAAGTTGCCTGTGATCAGTCAAGTAAAGGAGTTCAGATAAAATCTTATACTATCATTTGTTTCACTGAGAAGTCACTTATATGCTTGTCAAAAGTTTTGTCCCACACAACCTATTGTGCTGTTTCATAAAAAATTATAAATACAAAGGCATTTAGCTTCAAACTGTGGAAATAATGCATAGTTTCTGCTCCTTGGCTGACCACTCATTTATCACAGGTCATTTACATAGAGCTGAATAGCTTGGTAAACTAATCACTAAGCTCTTTCATGTGGTACTGTGTTCTTTTATTACATCATGTGAAATTAGTTTGATGATTTCAGTTCCTTCTCTTGGGATCCATAAGCCAGTTCATAGATGAACCAAAAACAATTTGGCTGAACCCATCAGCCTGAGTCCACAACAGGGGACAGTTGTACCTTAATGCCAGATTCATTGGTAGCCAGTGAGTCAGTTCTGACTTTGGAAAGGTTTTGACTCAGTGTTCAATAAATATAGAGCAATAATACTTGTTTACCTGTGTTCTGTTGCATATGTGTACATACATGAATCATGTTTATACACATGTATATGTGTAAGTGTTTGTGTGTGTCTGCGATGAATCAACTTATTTAGAAGAGCAGTGCAGCAATGCATAGAAGCACCCAGTTGGCATGGGATGATCCAGAGGAGCAGAACTCAGACTGCAGATTTGTGAATAAAAGAAATGCTGGAATTATTTTAAGTAAACTATATTTGGGAATGGGATTGTACCAAGAACAGATAATGGGAGCATATAGCCTGTGATATTGGCTTGGTGATTTTTCATTCGGATAATTTAAAAAATTTGGTGAGCTATTACCGAAATAAAAGACAAACCAAAATATTTGACTGAATCCACAAGACACAGAGTTCACACAGGGGACAGTGAATCAATTCTGACTTGGGAGATGGAAGCTTGTCTAAAGTGGAGGTTTGTCTAAAGAAGCAGTTACTAAAATGTCTTAAAGTCTGTATAACACCTGTACACGTGCTGATTTCCTGGGTTTAATATTGCAGCATAATTACATATGAAAGAATTAGTCTAGCAAAATGGATGAAGGGTTTGTGGGGTTTCGCAGAACTGTATCTTCAAGTTTCCGTGAAGGTAATTGTTCACTTAACTGGAGCGATAGTATGGCCAGCAGGGTAATTGTTGGGGGCATGCTATCAACTCTGGTTCAATCCCCAACTGCCCATACTGCTCCTCCTGTACTTCCAGCACTGATCCCTGAGGACATCACCAGAAATACGCCCTGAGCACTACTGGGTGTGGCCCAAACCTGAATGAATGAATTAATGAATGAATAAATGAAACTTAAAAATTAAAATGTCTATATTGAAGCGTGTGCATGTGTGTGTGTGTGTGTGTGTGTGTGTGTGTATGCCTGTGTCTATGATTGAGAACAGAGCTAGAAAGTAGACTGGTGTAGTATGGCAAACATTCTAAATACTGCAATGGAACTTATAGTAAATTCTTAATGACCTTCACTGTATCACTGTATCACTGTCTTCCCGTTCATCATCGATTTGCTCTAGCGGGCCCCAGTAACATCTCCATATGTCCTGTCTCATGATAGTAGAGCCCAAGGCATCTGCTTGCTCCAGGAACATAAGGAGCCTCAATCCATTCCGAATGAGGTCTATAATTGTTACTGGTATTTGGCATATATATCAAATATATCATAATGACCTTATGATTGTTAAATACATGAGTTATTTAAATATTTTAAATTATTATTTTACAAATAATAAAAGTATTTTATTAATTATTGTATTGGAGGATGAACTCTGAGGATTAATAGGAGTATCAAGTCATTTTAAGAAAAGATAATATGCCCTTCCCAAGTAAGAAAGCAATGGAACGTTTAATTTCATCTTTAAGTCAAACAGCTCCATTATATGCAAGAAAACAATAAAAGTGATTGATAAAAGAGGTCTGAAAAATGTTAAAGAATCCCACCCTCACCCTGCGAGTTCAGGTTTCTCTCCCGGAGCCGGGAGGACTCAGAGATGTAGTGGCCAGGTTGAAGGTGAGGATTACTCAAGGGAAAGATACCAAACCTGACAGAATATTAAAACTGAGTTTTAAATGATTATCAAGAAGATGGTTTTAGAAATAAGGTAAAGCGAAGCAATGGAGAATCACACAACACAAAATCCATCATTTTCCAAGATTAAACTTTTTGGCTTTCCTGTATTTTAATTTACCACTAAGTGGAGGACTATGAAGGATGCAATACATTGTAAGTGTGAGATCACTTTATAAAAAATTATTATATCATGGTGATATATACAGTTACAAAAGTGTTCACATTTGGGTTTCAGTCATACAGTGTTCCAGCACCCATCCCTCCACCAGTGCCCATTTCCCACCACCAATGTCCCCTGATTACCCCCTCCCCAGCCTGCATCTATGGCAGGCAATTTTCACTTCTCTCTCTCTCTTTCTCTCTCTTGTGAGAGCCCTTTATAGAATTAATATATGCACCTTTTTCAGAAAAATAAAGAATTAATTAGTGTTTCACTGGAAATCTTACTTGTTTAAGAAAATAGAAAGCACTACGTGCAATTAAATTAGAAGCTACTATTGCCTTTTGCCTTTCTGGGACTTTGCTGGGTCAGTGTATCCCACTTTAGGAAATATTGATCTATAAGAATAAGATAAGAGATAATTGAGAATGTTCAAATGCAAAATATAACACATGTAGAATAAATTAAGTTCCCTGTAAAGTACTCATGATTTTGATCTTGTTGAAATAAAAAGAGAAGCATTACTGAAATCAGGCATTTTAATATAGGAGTGACACAATTCTACACAAATAGTGATGTCGATGGCAATGAAAGGAACTTTTAGTCTGCTGCAGTCCAGTGTTCTTGCACGCAGTCAGATGTGAAAAGAACATAAATCAGTAGAGTTCAAAAGAAAATGATAGAGAATAATTGTAACAGAAGAATTGTTTATATGTCTACATACAAGTTAATCTTAAGCAATTTATTCAGTGAAAACATAATACAGATTATTATTAAAGTGATTTGAAGAAAATATGCTTTGTCTTTTGGGGGCAACACCGTGCTGTGCTCAGGGCTCACTTCTGGCTCTGGGTTTAAAGATCACTCCCAAAAGAGCTCAGGGGATGCAATAATCTAATTGGGATCATTCTGTGTGCAAGGCAAATAACCGTTTTTTTTTTCTTTTTTGGGTCACACCAGCAATGCTCAGGGGTTACTCCTGGCTCTGCACTCAGGAATTACTCCTGGCGGTGCTCGGGGACCATATGGGATGCCAGGGATCAAACCCAGGCTGGCACAGGCAGGACGCATGCAAGGCAAATGCCCTACCCACTGGGCTATCGCTCCGGCCCCTAGTGCAATAACCTTTGCACTATTTCTCTGGATCTGAGATTTTTGATGTAATACAACATATCCTAACTCTCAAAAATATTAGAGAATCTAATAAACATATTTTTAAATATGGACTTGAGACATAGCTAGAATGGTGGAGTGCATGCCAAGCACACTCCAAGCCTAAAACTTGACCCAGAATCACCTGGGGTGGTCTCCTGGGGTCCTAAGCACGTTGCTGAAAATCTCTTGGCAATCCTTTCATCTAGCAATGTTCCTATGCTCAGCTAACATCTTACATATAGTTTAATAAGTGTACTAATATGTATAAGCCAGATGTTGAATGGGTTGTTATAATCCTTAGTATCTAGATAAGATGACTTGGACCTTCTTTTCATTGCTCGCCCCAGGATTCTGGCACATTCCCAGGATCTCACATTCTAACATTCACCTGTGACTTGTACTTCCTGCTTCCTTTGAGTTCCATTCTCCACTCTGTGGCCTACAGCTGTGGCTTTATTTTTGCTTTGGCTATAGACCCAAATGTGGAAATGGAGTGAGTTCTTTCCTTGATTTGATAATAACAACAAATCATCCATACAAGTATTTTTCAGTACAGAGGCAAATTAAGTTCAGGATGTGAAGACCATTACACTTGAATATTGGACATCTTTTTCATTGGAATTCTTTGGCCATAAGCCATATAACTTAGTCATTAACTTTTCCTCTTCCTATTCTGTTTTGCTTTCTACCTCTCCCAAGAATAAATAATATTCTTCACTTTTTCTTACAAAAAATCATCTAAGAACATTGCCCATAAATTCAACTCAAGGATTCTCTTCATATGTGTCGATTCCTCCCAAAGTTTGACATTAGCTTGTCCCAGGGACTTTAGTTATTGGATAAGAGTCATCCATATCTCCTTATATGGAATGAAGTTTGATGCACTTTATGCCAAAGCTAAGGGAATTGAAAACAAGATATTTCAGATGGTAGGAATTTTATAAAATATATAACACATTTTTCTTCATGGTTCTTAAGAAACTCCTTCACATCAATAATATAAAAGGGATAATAATGGGAACTAGGGATTTTTAATAAACATTTCATTGAAGATAGAAGTTACTGTGTTTCAGAATCCTCATCTAAACTATGAAGAGATGGGTTCAGGATGTTTTCCACTACACCTTATGGTCTTGGTTAAAAGAAAGAAGTTTCAAGGATTGCTTGAATACTTCTAGAGCTCTTGATGCAGAGAGTTTAATTTATATAAACTGACAAGTTTTATGATAAAACCAAAGTATACATTTCGAGAAGGATATTGGAAAGAATGGCTAATAAAACAATTATAAATGCAGAACTTCATGAATTTCCAACCAAATTTTTTAAATTATTTTTTTTTTTTGCTTTTTGGTCCACCCGCGCCAGGGGTTATCTGGCTGCCTCGGAATTACTCCGGCGTGCTCGGGGGACCTATGGGTGCGGGAACGGGGGGCCGGCCTCCCTTTAAATTATTTTTATCTAATAAAGCCAGAAGAAGTAGTAGGTGACAAAAATAAAGATGCTTTGTATAAGTCAAGGCTTTATGTACAAAAACTATAAAACACTATTAAAATAAAAGAGGACATTAGGAAATGGAAACACATCAGCTGTCAGCTGTTCAGGGTTAGAACTGACAATGTCAAAATGACGTTGTTAGCCAATGTATTATGCAAATTCAATGTGGTTCTTATAAAAATACCCATAACACTTTTTAAACACACACATAAAATAAAGTTAACATTCACATAATATAATAACCCCCCCATTTCCCAAGTAATCTTAGGTAAAAAATAAAAAAGAAGATTGGAGACTTCTCATTCCCCTACTTTAAAGTATACAATAAAACTATATTAATCAAAACAGTGTGGTGGCATGTGAGCCATACAGAATAAAGTGTGCTTACCTTTCATGTGATGATCTGGGTTGGATCCCCAGCATCCCATAAGATCCTAAAAGCACCACCATAATTAATCCCTGAGTTCAGAGTCGGGAGCAACCCCTGAGCATTGCAAGTTGTGACCCCAAAACCAACAAACAGAAAACCCATTATGGTAGTGGGTAAAGACAGACTGTTCGACCAATGGAATAGAATTGAGAGTCAAGAGATTCAATTGTTGGGGCGGGCGTGCCCCGGGTGGGCGTTGCCTTGCCGCCGCCGGCCGCCGGGCGCCCGGCGTCCCTAGGTCCCCCGGCCCGGGATTCCTGAGTGCAGAGCCAGGGTACCCCGCAGCGGTGCCCAAAGCAAAAAAAAAAGAGATTCAATTGTTTAGACAGTTAAACTTTAAGAAAAGGAACAAACACTTGAAGTACAGCAAGAAAAGCCTCGTTGACAAATGTTTCTTGGAAAAATTTGATCACTCACATGCTAAAGCACGAATTCAAGCCCTCTTTTCACATAAAAGTCAAATCAGAGTATATTAAAAAGCTTAATATTAGACCAGAATCAATAAGTTACTCTGAGGAAAACATAAGCAGGATACCTCATGATATTAAATCTAGTGGAGTCTGATGATTTAGTGCTAATGGCCAAGCAAATACACATATAAACAAATGAGGTTATATCAAACTAAGAAGCTTCTGCATATAAAATGAAAACAATGGATAAAATGACACCCACAGGAGAAGACTTACCCACCACTCACCTGACAAAGGTTTAATATCCAAGATATATAAAGCTCTGGTAGAGAGTAACCAGAAAAACAAGCAAACAAAAAAGAAACTCTATCAAAAATGGGGGCAAAAGACAGAATATTTTTCAAAAAAAAATAAAGGTGGCCAAACTGCATATGATAAAATGCTCTGTGTCACTTACCATCAGGAAAATACATCAAAACAATAATGAGATATCAGCTTACACCAATGAAACTGGTAGATGTCACAATGGACAGAAACAATAGTGTTGAAAATGCAGAAATGTTACCTTCATTCCCTGCTAATGGGAATGTCAACTGGTCCATATAATCAACAATGATATGAGTGCTTCATAAATCCTACTGGAAAACAATATGGATACTGCTCATAAAATAAGAAACCAAGCTTTCGTATGATCCAGAAATTATACTTCTTGGCAGAAGCCCCCAAATTTCTATTTTGAAAAAAGTATTTGCACTTACATCCTCATTACAGCACTATTCACAACAGCTAAAATCTGTAAACAACCCAAGTGTGCAAGAAAAGATGATTCAATAAGAAAACTACAGTACAATGGAATACTACATGGCTAAAAGCAAAAATGAAATCCTAAGATTTACTGGTATATGGATATATTTGGAGAGTACAGATAGAGTGAAGTTTTTCAGGGAAAGAAACCCAGACAAAGAATGATTTCTCTCAAAACTATATTATAAAGAAACATAGTTGAGGAATAACAAATGCCCAAAGCCAGCAGGAACTGAGACCTGATCTTAACTAGGAAGCATACAGAGCTATGGTGGGGTGGGGTGGTTGAGGGGTGAAGGTTGGGATAGGGGGAAATTCCTTGGACAGACAAGGAGGAGGAGGGAAATGCCTACTTTGAGGTAAGAAGGGTGTGGTTGGTGTTAGAATGATTTATGCAAAAAATCTGCCACTAACAGTATTGCAAACCACAGTGTGTAAAATTACATTATTTTTTTAAAAAGTAAAAGAATTAAGATGCTAACAGGTAAATTTCCTCATATCATATTAGCTATTTGCAGCATTGTTTCACAAAAATTAATAATTAAAAGATATTTTTAATTATGTTAATTATTCTTCTAAGGGTGTCATTGAATTTTTATACTTACATATAAACAACACTGATATGATTACTTCAGCCCTAAAAAATTTCATTTGGACAGTTGATAGTGAGCTTACTGCATAGGGATTACATCAGTATCACTATCTCTATCTTCACTATCTTCCCGTTAATCATCTATTTGCTAGAGCGGGCACCAAAAATATCTCCATATGTCCTGTCTCATGCTAGTAGAACCCAAAGGCATCTGCTTGCTCCAGGAACATAAAGAGCCTCAAACCATTATATTATGGCATGGGAATGACCTAATCTAAATGTTACTGATATTTGGCATATCAAATACAACACAAGAAGCTTGCCAGGCTTGCTGTGCAGGTGGCATACTCTTGTAGTCACCTCTAAGTAAAGCATTTATTAATGAATCATGCGGCAGCAAGTGGTGGCGCGAGCCGGCTGTGATAGTCTTGTCTGCTGTGTGGAGTTGTGACGAGAGGGAAGTACGGATGTGGAAAATGGTGGCCCCCATGGAGTGGGGGTGTCGTCTGGCTTGTTGTGAGGCTCTGCTGGGGTGGCAGGCCAGGGCTAGAACCCGCCATCCCTCCCGGGCACCTCATGAGCAGCTGGGCACAGGGAGAGCAAGTAGCAGCTCTGCCCCATGTCTGAGAGTCTCTATGAAAGTCTGAGAGGGATTACATTCATAGTGAAAAATTAACAATAAATTACCAAATTTATACCAATTTACAAGTTGCTAGTAAATTACTTGTCATTTGCATACATTCCTTTAGTTACACTTAAATATCCAGTTTCATTGTTTTAAGATGACTTTGCTCTCCTGACTTTATTTCTGGTGGCTTGATTTATAATGGTCTCTAAAAGGACAGAACTTTTTATACTCTATTCTAACTCACTTTGCCTTGGTCCTGTGTTTACTAAGACATTTAAATGGAGAAAATAGAAACAAAGTATGTTACAGCAAATGCTCAGAGGAACAGAAAAAGAAAACTGGTTTTCAGTAGAAAGTTTCCCGTAGGGGCGGGAAAAGGGGGAATTAGGAGGTTGGGGTGAGACACTGGGAGAAGGCAGGAGGACAGTGGACACTGGTGGAAGGTGGGGTGACAGTGGACACTGGCGGAAGGTGGGGTGTGGTAATGTGTTGTGCATGATACCCTATCAGTAACAGTTTTATAAGTCACAGTGCCTAAACTAAAAGTTTTAATTGTGCATTTTGGGGACAGGGGTTAAAGTGCTTGCTTTCCACAGGATGGACCAAAATTCAATCCCCAGAACCCTCTATGATCCACTGAACACTGCCAGCACTGAAGATTTCTGAGTACAGAACCAAAGGTAAACTCTGAGTGAGAGCTATCAGCTGTGGCACCCAACAGAACAGACCAAAAAATGATGCATTTTTGGAATTCTACCTTCATATAGTCGCACCTATATGTGCATAGCTATTTTGCTTTGGATGACTACAAGATGGACCCCAAAATACATAATATCTCATATTTCTGGACTACTTTTATTTTTACTGAAACTGTGAAAGCAAACTCAGCAGATCAGGTTTTCCAGCCTCATGTTTTCCTTCTGAGAACAATTTGGCTATTTTTCATGACCTCAAAATGCAGGATTTCTGGGATTTGCATGTATAGAAAACAAGCACAATGCTTAATTTTTTTTACTTAATCTTTTATTTCCTTAAGTCACATGAAATCTCAAGAAATGGCTATCAATGAAAAGTAATCTCTATTTGGCTCTAAAACACCTTCCTCCTAAATAGGATTCCTAGTCGACTATCACTGTGTTCAATAGTCAGCAAAATAAAAGGGCCTATTTTGCCAACTCCCAGCACTTAATTTTCATTTTCTTCCATTTTATCATTTCTCTTAGAGTGTAAATAACAGTCAAGTATCAAGGGAATTGTAAATAGCAAATGTTATCATGCTCCCGGAACTTATCTTATGCTGGGTTATGGATTTGCCAGGCCCCACAAAATACCAAATATATGAGCATTAAAGGGAAGTCTTCGTAATGATATATGAAAAATTCCTAAATTCCAGAAGAATGAACAGATGGATATGTTTTGGATATGTGCATTTGTGTGTGTGTGTTTGTATGTGTGCATGTGTGCGTGTGAATTTTGTTTCACATTTCCTTGGCTCCATAAGAGCATGCATTTTCTACAAATTGTTGTGCTTGAAGGAAAATATTAAATTAAGCCCTGGGACAAGAAATGAAAAATAGTAAAACTTCAGTTTCATATGTTAATTTTGAAGGTCTGTGATTAAAATAGAGACTTAAAAAGGAAAGGCAGCTTCAGATTTTGATACAAAAGGTTAACTGACTACTGCTGTAATTGAGAACACTTTCCTTGTTAATGGTGCAAGTAGTATTCTCAATGGTCATATATGTATTTTCAGGTTTTTCATTAATAAATTAAGTATTTTAACCATCTTCCACAAAATTATTCAAGATTGGCAAATTTTCCCTCTTAGTCATTATTTCCTACCAGGAAGTGGAAACAGTGTTGCTGGCCAATGGGGCTCTGAATTAGTGCAGCACCTTTTTTCACAATGTAAGAATTCTCTGTGTCATAACAACACAACAGTTTATAAAATTTATCTGATATGAAAAATAAATAATGGAATCCCCAATTTCAGACTTGAAGAAAGAACTACTAGTCCTCACAGAGCTAATTTAGCAATAGAGTGAAGCAGAGTTGTGTCAATTCAGAGTTACTGCCTTTTCCTGTAACTGATGAGCTGAAATACTCACACATTGGCAGGAAGCTTTAACTCTAAGAGCTTGGTGTTTAAATGAAAGTAGCTCTGTGTCCTAGAAGAGCTAGTCAATGGACAAAAAGTCCATAAAGGAAAATGGCCAGGACCAACAAGACAAGTTACAGGAAGCTGGCTCTATGAGAGTTCAAGAAAGTCACAATTCTCTTAAAAAACTGGCACCCTAGTGTGGTACACACAGGGATGACCATTAAATGCATGTCATCACCACCTAAAGAACTAAAGAAAGTGAATAGATAATTTAAAGAAACTAGAAATAAGCATACCTAGAATGCCCCCTTTATTTTAAAGAACTAGGAGTTGGAGATGTACTTCAGGTTATAGCACTTGCCCTGAGTTTATAAGGCTTTTATTTTAATTTCTGGCACTGTCAAAAATACAAATATAAAACTAATAACAGGTATTATTTTATAAGTAATGGTTAATTAATAGCACAAGATTGAGTATTTCCCCCAATAAACTATCGCAATAAAAATTTAAATGTTGCATTCATTACAATGTTAAACATAGTATATAAATAATTAATATTAAATCTGAGATGTGAAGAAATGGATGAATGAAACTGAAAAGGAAGAAAACAAAATTGAACACCATGCAGGATATATTTAAACAATCTAAATATGTATCAATTTAAAAATTTGGAAAGAAAAATTAGAGGAAGGAGAAGCATAACATTCTAATTAAAATAATGATAAAGAATTTCCCAGAATTAAAAAAATAAATAAAAAAATAATTTCCCAGAATTAATAAAAGATACCATTTCTCTGATATAGCAACCCTATTATCCCCAAGCAAAATGAAAAACAAACAAAAAAGAAATCACTATTCAGATATATGCAAGAGAATGATAGAACACCAAAGACAAGATGAAAGTGTTTAGAACACTAAGAAAAATATATTTTAGATAAAAGGATGATAATTATACTGATGATAAACTTGCTACCAAAAATGGAGACTTGAAACAATGGAGCGAAATCTTTTGAAGTACTAATTAACTTTATATTGAAAATACCTGTCAGTGTGGGATTATATAAGTAGTTAAATTTCTATTTAGGAGAAAGGACAAAATAAAGACATTTTCAGACAATGAGTGGGAGTTATTTCTTTAAAAATGCTGATGAGAGAACTATTTAAGGGTATAATCAAATTATAAAAAAATTAACTCTAGAATGAGGAATAGTATGCAAAAATAGTGATGAGCAAACCACTGTTAAATCGGGGCATATTTAAAGGGCATTGACTCTTAATTCTAATTTTAAAAACTGTTTTGAGATACAAGCTTAAACATAGATAAAAAATTTTGAAAATAACAGAATATATGGAGGGACATTTTATAGAATTAATATATTTCAATTCTTAGGCAGTTTAGAAATATTGATCTGCTAAATTATCTATATATAAAATTTTAATGACAACATTTAAAAATAAAATGAAAGACAGAGAAATTTTAAGATTCCATTCACTATTGCATCTCACAAAAATCAACTACCTGAAAATCAGCTTAAAAGAGGTGAACACATATATAAAAGTAACGTAAATTCCTGATAAAATAAGTAAATGAAGACACGAGGAAGTGGAAATACACACCTTGTTCATGGATTGTAGATATTAATATTTTCAAAATGAGAATCCTACACAAATTAAAATCCAGATTCAATAAAGTTGCTATAAAATACTCATAATATTTATTTTAAAATCATAGACTACATACTTCTGAAATTTATATATAAATCTTGTAATAGGCAAAGTAATATCAGAGAAAAAAGAAGTATTTTCATTCTTGTAAATTATACACATAATCTATAATAATCAAGAGAGTGTGATACTGCAATAAGTGCAGGCACTCAGACCAATGAAAGAGAATGAGAGCCCAGAGATAGTTCCAAGAATTTATGAAAGGCTAATCTTAGCCAAAAAAAAGTAACAGTAATGACACAGAGCAAGGAAAGTCTCATGAAAATGTTACTTGGAAAGTTGGTGAATAACATATTAAAAATTAAAAGCAAAAACAAATCTTTGAACCCTATGTAAAACCATGCACAGGTAACTTAAAATAGATTAAATAAAGGATTATGAGATACAAATTTATAAATTATATTGAGGAACACATAGCAGAATTTTGAATATATTGAATCTAGAGGGATATTCAACAATTTAATGGCAAAACGCAAGCAAATAAAAAAGAATGATAAAGAAACATAAAGGTATAACACAATTTGAATTTAGAAGTTTCTGAAGCATGGGAGAAATTTTTATCAGAATAAAAAGACACCACACAACCGGAGTGATAGCCCAGTGGGTAGGGCGTTTGCCTTGCACACAGCCAGCCTGCGCCGGCCTGGGTTCAATCCCTGGCATCCCATATGGTCCCCTGAGCACCACCAGGAGTAATTCCTGAGTGCAGAGCCAGGAGTAATCCCTGAGCATTGCCGGGTGTGACCCAAAAAAGCAAAAAAAAAAAAAAAATGCCCACATTCAAAAGAAGACACCACACAGACTAGAAGAAAATATCTTTTCTCCAATACCTTAATATCTTAATATCAATATCGATATCTTTATATCAATCACCAATCTTAAATCTTAATATCACTTACCAATCTTAATAACAAAGATGTATAATACACTTAATAAGAGAAAACAATCAAATCTTCCCAAAAATGGGGAGAAGAGATGATGAGAAACTCCCTCAAATAAGAGTCTTAAAAAAACTAAGAATTGGGTTTTCCATATTACTTAGTAATTTCATTTGTGGAAATATGTCCCAAAACCACAAAACGTTCAAAAAAGAAGTTTTTGCTCTAAGGTCCATTGCAACATGACTCATGGCACCCCAAATGTGGTAGTAAACCAATTACCCAAAAACCAATACCTTGATAGAAAACTATGGCATGTATACATAATGGAATACTACTCAGCTATAAGGAATGATAAAATCATGTAATTTGTTGCTTATTGTCTGGAACTGGAACGTCTCATAGTAAGGAAGATAGGTACAAAATGAGAGGACAGAAGGAAAGGACAGACACATAATGATCTTTCTCATATGTGGGATATAAAGAAACATTATCACTTGTATCACTTGTCTTCTCAGTTTCATTGATTTGCTTGAACAAGCACCAATAACATCTCCATATGTCCTGTAACCTGCCAGTGTAGCCCAAGGTCATACTTGTTCCAGGAACACGAAGAGCCTCAAACCATTCCTTCAGGTCATGGGAATGAGGTCAATAATTGTTACTGGTTTTTGGCATATCAAATACAACATTGGTAGCTTGCTAGGCTCTGCCATGCAGGTGGTATACTCTTAGTAGTAGGCTTTCATCTTGTGCATTTACTGATGAACTGCAACGGGGAGAGATCAGCTTTTTTCTTGGGTGGAGCTCTACCAAGCGCTGGAGTCCAGATATTGAGAATGACTACCTCATGGTGTGGGGGTTCTTCTGGCTTCTTGCGAGGCTCTATTGGGATGACTCTATTGGGTATAAAGAAACATTATAATGAAATAATAAATGGCCAAAAGCAGCACATGAGAACTGGGCCACAGACCTGTGTTAGATTACTGTTTGTTTACAGTCCTTTGTTTCCTACTCAGTACACATCAATTTCCTAACCAGATGCAGTGGTTTGCTATAAAATTGCTTTTCTCTTTCCTGTAAGCACTTTGCATTCTCTTATATTAGAGCAACATCCTTTTGTATAGACACTGGAAGACAGCTAAGGCTATGCATTTGTAATTTAGGAATTAATTAACTCTGAAATATTTACTCCTGGGTATCAGTCATATATCCTAACTTAAAAACCTCAGTTTCCCTTAAATTGATTCTAGTTCCTTGATTCATTGTATTTCCTTACACCCCAAAAAGGAGGGTACCATCATGGGACTGATTGAACCCATTCCAAGTCATGAGTAAGCTACCCTGGCCTTGATATGGGATGGACTGTCATAAGTAGTTTAATAAGCTAAGAGCATGGTATAGAACAAACTATTTTGTGACTCAAAGATAAGCTACTGATTTAGGACCCTGTTGGGGTTAGGAATAAAATAACTTGGCTTGAGAACTGTAGTCTGGAATGTATAGCAAGATGTCTCCCAGAAAAGCCGCCCTGTAAGCTTAATCCAGGAGTAGATAAATGTCTATATCTCTTATTGTGTTTATACAAAATGACTAGAAGTATTATTTAGATGATTATTTGCCAGCAAAGGAAAGGGGAAAACAACACATAGGGATTCTGTCTTTGTCCCTGGGCAAGGCTATAACCCCAGCGTAGGGACCCCATTACTGGGATGACGTCTCCTGGTGATTTGCCCAGAATTGAGGGGCCTTTTACTCCTTATTGCTTCAATATCAAAGTCCATCACCCAAACTTTTGTGATGTTTATAACTAGCAGACATGACGTAAGAAGGAAGTGAGTGAGGAGAAGAGAGATTAAAAGGAGAGAGCTTCATGCTATCAAGATTCTCTGGTCTTATTTCTTTGTCCATTGGTTGTGAGAATGGTCATAGGCCCTGAATGCAGCCAGGAAACCTCCAGAACCCCAATATCTGTTGGGTACCCTGCTGAGCCCCAACAGACCTGGGCATATAAGGAAGGACACAGGGGTGGGGTGTGGGCAGAGTTGATGGCAGAGAGCCCTGGAACAATGATAAAGGAGAGAATACCCTGGTAAAGAGTGTTATTGGAACAACTCATGCTTAAAACCCTACCATTAACAGCATATAAATCATGGTAACTAAAATTATATTTAAAAAAGAAAACATTTAAAATTAAAAATAGAGTATAAATTCATAGTTCCTCATAACAAGAGGGAAAGAATTTTACAAGACAAACTAAAAAGAGTAAATGGACCCCACAGATTATTTTATATATCATATTCATAGTAAGTATAAAAATACTCACCAATTAAATCAGCCTCTCAATTTAATTTTATCAATTCAAATATATTTTGCATAAATTATGAATGATATTTTGCAATATGAACAAATGGTTTGTGTTTCACTTGCCTGTCCTTAGAAATGAGAATAATTTTGGTGTTGAGGAATAAATTTCTATTACTTATTATGAACAATTTTGCACAAAATATAATTATGTGCACTGTGTTGCTGTCTAAATATTAATATGCAGTTCCAATATGTTAAGTCTTTTAGTTATTCTCTAGAAACACCAGAGTATTGCAGCAAGTAGTTGTCTGGACACCCAAGTATGGACAAAGCTTAGAATTACCACTTTAATTTGCGGCATGTAAAGATTGAGAGATTTTATTACTTTATTCTTCTAATTACTAACATATTGGAGCCATTTTTATCACAACATTGTAGAGTCCATCCTGATATTTATGAGAAATATATAAGACAAAAATTAGTATCCTGAAAGTAAAGAGATGAGAAAATTATACAGAAAATAACTAATCAAAAGAACATTCATATATAAGTATTGACTTTAGGTAAATACAGCAAATTACTAAATATTCATATTTAGTAATTTATTAGGAGCCTCTTCTAGCAATTAAATGCAGATAATCCACAGATATTTTCCAGTAACAAAATAAATCCTTAAAAGAAACTGAAAATATAATAGCAAAAAAAAAAACAGATGTACAGAAACTTCAACTTAAAGAGACAGGAAAATAAAGATTATAGAAGCCGCGAAATGGGGCCATAGTGATAGTACAGCAGGTAGGGCATTTGCCTTGCACTTGGCAAACCCAGGTTCTATCCCTGGCATCCCATATGATCCCCTGAGCAAAGTCAGAAGTATTTCTTATGTGCAAAGCCAGGAGTAATCCCTAAGCATTACTGAGTGTGATGCAAAACAGTCAAACAAATAAGTCATGAAGCATGTCACCAGATTCCTGAATAGTCTCATCTTAATGAGTGTGAGGGAGGATATGGGTTTAGAGACTTGGGAACTGACATAAAGTCTATTGCTATTTGCCTGGATAGATATGTCCAAAGTATTTCTGATTTACGGATATTCATATTCTACAACATAAATACAGCACCTTAAGGAATGAAGTAAGCTTACATGGATAAGGAAACTATTTGGTAGAAATGTCAAATATACATGTTGTCTCCAGTAGCAAAATATCAGGAAGATTGTGTGCCTCAGTTCCCATTGGTGAAAGTTACGGCCTTCCCTGGGGCTGGTTAGTTCCATGGAGACTATGGAAAATGGATGGACATGGAGAGGATCATGTTGAGTAAAATTAGTCAGAAGGAAAAAGGCAGATATAGAATGACTGCATTTATTTGCATGACATAAATATATATACATTTATGACATAAATATATATATTATGACATAAATTTATTTGAATGACATAAATAACTTGAATCACTTGAATCCCGTTATTCATCGATTTGCTCGAGCAGGCGCCAGTAACATTTCCATTGGACCCTATCACGTGCCAATGTAGCCCAATGGCATCTGGTTGATTCAGGAATATGAAAAGTCTCAAACCGTTCCTTCAGGGTCTTGACAAGGAAGTCTGACCATCTTGTAGGTGGGCGGCCACGTGATCTTTTGACATCCGTGGGATCCAGTCGGTAATGGCTCTAGTCCAGTGGTTGTCTCCAAATCGCATTACATGTCCAGACCATCTGATTTTCGATGCCTTGGCAAATGAGACAGCGTCCCTGATTCTGGAATAGCAACGGAGGTCAGAACTCCGATTCCCTCTCTCACTTGAGTGAGGCGTGATATTCCAAGCATAGCTCTTTCGATTCCTCTATGGGAGTCCTGAGAATGCTATTGCATTCTCATCCTGCTTTCATAGGGCCCAGGTCTCTGAGGCGTATGTTAATGCAGGGAGAATGGTGGTGTCAAAGAGATGTGCCTTGCACTTGGCAAACCCAGGTTCTATCCCTGGCATCCCATATGTCATATTCATATGACATAAATATATATGTGTATATATACATATATTTATACTCCTTCATCAAGACCCTGAAAGAACGGTTTGAGGAATTTCATATTCCTGAAGCAAGCAGATGCCATTGGGCTATACTGGAACATGATAGGATCAAATGGGAATGTTACTGGAGTCCAGTTGAGCAAATCGATGAATAATGGGATGTCAAGTGATCAAGTGATATATATAAATATATATTATATATATATATATATATATATATATATATATATACATATTATGATACCAAAATCCAAGGTCAGGTGAAATGTGGATCAGGAGGTCGTGTCAAAAGTGGAAATTACCACAAAAAGTGTGGGAGTCAGAGGTTAGGTAAGACAGAGAGGGAACAATGTGCTAATAATTGTCAAAAGGGCTAATACCAACCTAGAACTGAGCATTAAATCACTGTGTATCACTGTCTTCCCGTTGATCATCAATTTGCTCGAGCGGGCACCAGTAACATCTCCATATGTCCTGTCTCATGCTAGTAGAGCCCAAGGGCATCTGCAGCTCCAGGAACATAAAGAGCCTCAAACCATTATATTAGGTCATGGGAATGACCTAATATAAAGTTACTGGTATTTGGCATATCAAATATGACATGGGAGGTTTGCCAGACCCTGCCGTGCGGGTGGCATACTCTTGTAGTCACCTCTAAATCCAGCATTTATTAATGAACCATGCTGCTAGCGGCAGCGTGAGCCTGGCTGTGATAGGCTCTTTCGCTGGGTGGAGTTTTGACTAGAGAGAAGTCCAGATGTAGAAAATGGTGGCCCTCATGGAGTGGGGGATCGTCTGGCTTGTTGAGAGGCTCTGCTTGGGTGGCAGACCAGGGCTAGAACCCGCCATCGTTCCCGGTGCCTCACAGGCGGCTGGGCACAGGGAGAGCCAGTAGCAGCTCTGACCCGTGTGTGTGAGTCGCTGGCGAGCATTAAATACAGGCAAAAGAGATACACATGATAATCTCTAAGTGTATGTATTACAATCCACAATATGTAAGAGAAGGAAGAGAGAAAGAGAGAGAGTGAGAGATAGGGAGAAAGAGAGAAAAGAGTTAAAGGAACATGTCATAGAGGCAGGCTAGGGGATGGGGGGAGGGAATCCGGGACATTAGTGGTGGGAAATGGGCACTGGTGGAGGGATGGGTGCTGGAACACTGTGTGACCGAAACTCCCAAACATGAACAAGTTTGTAATTGTATATTGCACTGTTGTATAATAAAATATTAATTTAAAAAACAAAAAAAATCAGGAAGAAATACTTATGCCTCAGCCATGCATAAATGATCTTCTTTGGTGGCCTAATAAATTGCCCTTAAGCAAAGGAATATTCTGAAGCTGTATGTATCACATAAATATATTTTGATAAACATGGTAAAAACAGATATATATTATAAAGTGTTTTGAATTTAAAATAAATTAATAATATTTAACTAAGTGTTAACATAAAAAAATTAATTGGAAAGTTATAAAAACTTCAAAATTTTAGTTAATTCTGACTAAAAGAAATAGAGAGAGAACTTAAATATACTGTTAAGACCTAGTACTTGGCACTTATAGCCCAGATATTACAACTTTTTATTCAACTGATGCCAATTCAGGAGTAAAATGGGTCCTTGGATTTCTTACCTTCCACTTTTCCCAGTGGATACCACCCCCAATTCTCAGTGGATTAATACACAGACACCAACCAGATACTCTCTTCTCCCTGGACTCTACCTACCTCATGTACTCTAAAGATTGTTGGGGAACTACAAGGTATTACTTCGTTGGCAGATAATCCCTATCAAAGCCCAACAGCTAGAAGGAAGTTGATTCACCCCTTCCTGTCCTGCTGAAGTATCTTTACACACTAAAGGAAACTGTCAAAATATCAGAGGGATAAGTAGCAGGCTATCTATCCCTGCTCGTGAAAATAATCAAGTAGTCCAGTATTCAGATTAATAGGAACCTAAAGATACACTGTCAGCACTCACAAGTCTTTAAGAACAAATGAAAAACAAAGGAATTTGGCTGCACTGACACATGGTGACAGAAGTCCAGGCAAGACTTAAGCTCATTGTGATTCTGGAGTGGCAAGTTGAGGAGGACCTCAAACCAATGCAATATGTAATGGCATCAGAAATTTATCAGTCACTGGAAGAGACATTCAGTCAGCTCAAATAATTCATATAGAATACAAAAGAATTAACACAAATTTAGTTGAAGAAGCAAAAAAATCAATGAGCAAGACAAAGGAACAGAATTTTGAGTGCAGTGTATTTTCAGTGAATTTGAAAAGAAAATACAAGCCATCACCAATAATGAATAGGAAAAGAAGAGAAGTTCAAGAATGGAAGAGAATGTGAACTACTTAATGGATAACTGCAAAACAAATAATCACTGCATTATAGGATTATAAAGGGAGAGGGGGAAGAGAAAAAGTAAGAACTGTATCTCAGAATTTCTTGCAGATGAAGACTTCTGCATAGAATTTGAAGCCCAGAGATTAGCAAGCAAAATAGCCTGAAAGAAACACTAAGACACACAGTAACCAAACTGGCAAGAATTAACAAGAGAGCCGGATTACTTAAAGCATTAAGAGAAAGGAAACCTAAAAATAAAAGTTATAATATATAAGAATTACAACAGATCTATAATATGAAATGATGGAATGGTTTTTGGTTCTTTTATGTTCCTGGAGCGGGCGGATACCCTTGGGCTATCTTGCATGTGGCAGGACATATTGAGATGTTACTGGTGCCCACTCGAGTAAATTGATAATCTTCGGGAAATCAAGTGATCAAGGCAAATGAGGTGATCTCTAATATGAAACTATACAAGTAGAAAAAGAATGAAATGAAAAAAGTGTTGAAGGAAACAAAACTTTCAACCTAGTGTTCACCACTGTGCAAAGTTGTTATTTATATTTGAAGAAAGGATAAAACATTTTCAAATAACAACAGGTAACATTTGCTTAACTAGACCTACCCTGTAAAACTTATTGAAATTCTGTCTATTAAAAGAAAATGCCAATTGTAAAAATTATCAAAAGTCCACACAGAAAAGTTGCAACACATTCCTTTATGTCAATAGTATTTCTGAATGTTAACATACTGGAGTCCCTTGTAGAAAGTCAGTGAATGTGGGAATGACCGGAAAACAAAGCTTTACCCTGCTACTTACAGAAAATGCACTGGGTTTTGTGTGATAAGTACAGGTTCAGAGAGAAAGATGAATAACAATTATGCAAGCTAACAGAAGGAAGCAAAAAAATAAGAGACTGCTATACTTATAACAGACCAAATACTTTTCAAACTACACAAAGAAATAGGTCTGGGCACTATAGTGGTTAAGTCATCAGTAGAACAGGAGGTTCTACTGACACATTATATCAATACCAATACAAACACATTGATATAAGCACAATAATGATAAGAGAATTCAGCACTACACATTAGCCATTGGACTGATCGAATAGACAAAAGCCTTAAATGTGGAACTGGAAGATTGAATATTGAGGACTCTATCAACTCTAAAAACTGAAAATTCTTTTCTAGTTCACATGGAACATTTTCAGGATAGGCCATGTTTTGGAATATAATGCAGAGCTATATAAAGTCACACAACTAGAAATTCTTTAAAGTTTACTCTCAGATCACAATGCTATGAAGGTTGAAATTAACCATCAAAAGATGTGATACTCCATCTGAGGCAAGAGAGATAATTGAAGGTGTCAGCACTTGCCATGCAGATTCTGTCTCTGGAACCCATTTTGTTACTTGAGTACTGTCAGGAATTTTCCTTGAGTACCTGAGCACTGCTGATGGTGCCCAGAAAGAGTTGATGAAGGGGAAGATGAAAAGGAAGGAGAAGAAGAAGAAAGGGAAAAAAGAGAAAGAAGGAGAAGTAGGAAGAGGAGGAGGAGTTGGAAGTGAAGGAGGAGGAAGAAGAAGCTGAGGAAGAGTAGAGGAAGAGGAGGAAAAGGAAGAGGGGAAGAATGAAAAGGAGAAGATTGGAGGAGAACAAAGAAGAGAAGGAAGTTTAAAGAACAAAATTTTGCTAAAGAACAACAGGGTGGTGGAGGAAATAAAAATATTTCTCAAAATTAATGAGAATGAAAAATAACTCTCTGAAGCTATGGGAATAGTAAAAGGAAGCACAAAGTGAGAAATTTAAAGAAACAGGCTACAGTAGAAGGATGAACAAATGAATCCTCAAACTAGGGAGAATAGAAATAACAGAACAGAATTTACTGATATGGAAATCAAAAACAATAATACAGTATCAATGAACAAGGAGCTGATTCTCTGCTGTGAAAGCATAAATAAGCTAGAGGTATTCCTGTCTAGACTAGCAAGAAAATATAGAAAAAAGCAAAATAAAATGAGTCAGACATTAAAGAGGGATAAATTACCACATATCAACCCAGAAGTGTGAAATATCCTAGCAAATTTATGCATTAAAGCTGAAAAAATCTAGAAATAGATTGATTTTTAGAATATTATCTACCCAAACAGAATGATGAGTAGTTAGAAAACAATCAGACCAATTACAAGCAAGGAAATTGGAACAGTAATTAAAAAATTTGATCAAGAACTAAAGAACAAATGCTTTTGTCAAAATGGGTTCACTATTTATTTCTATCAAATCTACAAAGAAGGCTCTCTCCTCAAGCTCCTCCAAAATATCGATGAAGCAGGAACCCTTAGTGCTTCTATGAAGCCAATATTAAACAAAGAAAACAGAACTTGGAAAATAAGTTAAAGTTTCACTGTTTGCATATAACATAATATTAGTGTAAAGGACACTAAAGCGTCTGAAAAAAATCTAGAAAAAATGAGTAGAACAAAGTAGCAGACTACAAAATCAATAGACAAAAACCTGTTGCATCCCTCTGTGCAAACAGTTAAGTAGGAGAGAAAATGTCACAGAGCACCTCACATTAAACTATGCCCCAAAGCATTAAGTATCTAGGAACTAACTTGACAAAAGAAGCCAAAGAGTTGTGTTCATGTAAGCACAATTTGATAACTACCAGACATATTCAAGTGTACATGTTTAATTAAGCCTTTTGTCATCTTTGCCATTATTAAAGGGACCTGCCTAATGAAGTCTCAATATAAAACAATGATCTAATTCTTAGTTTTATACTTATAATACAAGTTTCTAAAAAGCATCTTGATAATAAATAAACCATACAGTTTTCATTTTATTATCTAGAGACAATATTATTTCAATCCAAACACTGCATCAGAGATTTTTAATTCACATATTTACTTTTGAAATCTGAAGCAGTGTTGAGAAATAAGTTTGGGTCTTCTGCCTAGGGCCTTTATAGCAGTTCTTGTTTGCTATTTTTTTCATTTTTGGGGTTCAAACCAGGTAGTGCTTAGGACTTACTTCTGGTTCTGTACTCAGGGATCACTCCTGGTACAGCTTGAGGGACTATATGAGGTGCCCAGTATTGAGCCTGGTTAGTTGCATGCAAGGCATAAAGCTTACTATCCACTCTATCTCTTTAGCCCATACACAGCCGGTCTTCTAAAACTTTCCATATCTCATTCTAGGTCATTCATTCCACAGACTCTGGTGCTCTTCAGGAAAGACGTTATAGACCTTTAACTGCTCCTCACATTGAAGATTCTGCATTCCATAGTGTCGAACAGGCAGGAAACTGTGATAGCCCTTCTATATGGCTGGTTTTATCAGACGCTTATGTAATGTTCGGGTGAGGGGAAATTCCCTCTAGAGAGACTCATTAATTTCTTGATAAGTATCATTCTTCGGTGTAAGAAATATGCCTGGAATGGATGGGACAAATAAGCAGGAAGTTTATACATTCATTTTCTGCATACTACAGTCTGTGGTTATGAGAGAATCAAAGGTATTTGGAGTAATGACATTCTCATGATGGTATTCCACTTGGCTTCTTGGGAGTATAAACCAATTGTCTCCAGTGTAAAATCTCCAGCTTGCAGGGGAAGACATTAGGGTAAAATAGACACAACAGGGTGGTATTTGACATTTTAATGTCATTTAAAGACCACAAAGGGTCTTTGATATGAAGGACTTTCAAATTCCTGTTTGGTCTACTTAAGCCACCACATTATCCAAAGGTCCTGGCGGCTGTGAAGTTCAGACAGGGTAGATATCATGTCCATTCTGCCAGGCCTACAAACTCTGTGCAGTTTCATTAATCTGTTTTCTTTCTTCATCTGTAGAAGGGTGGTGATATGGCAAACTTTCACACAAAGTTTGAGTACCTGCTTAAATTAATCATGAAAAATGTCTAACATACTATCTACCCCTCAGACGTTGGTGGGTTTAATGATGATTAATCTATGGGGTGAAAGGTGTCCAAGCAGAGCTTATTATGCCAAGACCAGATCTCCTGCCCTGAGATCAGTGTAGAGAAGATGTAGAAACCCAGAGAAAGAATGTTTTCTTTAATTATTCTGAGGTTGAATTACATGTGAAGAAGATTGACATGGAAAAAAAGGGTATCTAAGAAATGCTGCAAGAAATAAATGTATTTTTTAGTTTTGTTGGACACTGAACATCCCAGGGAGAACTAAAAAACATTTCTACCATCCCTAATTTAGAAGTACAGAGAGGAAAATGCCCTATGATTCAGCTCACCAGCCCTGGAGATAGACAAACAAGATCTTTCACTGTGGCAAACTCAGGAATCCCCCTTCAACACAGCTTCCTCTGTGGTCCTTAGTTGGCTTGTCACTATTCTTTTTATTAGGCACTTAGAGAACTATGTTTGGACGGGAAAGTGGCACCACAATCTCATTTTTTGGCAAGTCTTTCAGATATAGGACATGGCTGATGTTTCTAAATGATTACACCATCCACTGGAGTCAACATTTCCTACCATCTTCTGACCCTGAAGACCACAGTGATGTGGCCGCTCTCACGAGAGTTTAGTCTACATGCCTATAAGCCTTGGACAATCTGAAAACTCATCAATTGAAAACTTGTACTTGAACATGAGTCACTTCACTCAAAATGATGAGCTCTCCGAAGATATCTTTTGCATTGACAATTACAAATATGAAGTCACATCTATTTAAAAATTTCTACTCAACTATTAGACATAATACCCCCAAGTCAGAGCTCCTTCTGCCATTACCTCTACATTAACATTGGAATTCAAGCGGGTTCTACAGAAGCAATGCCAGACTATATCTGCCTGTATGTGTGTTTAGGTTCAGGCACAAAACTGAGTTCACAGATCTCCATGAAACAGCTCCCTTTGTCCAGAATACTGCTAAAACCACCTCAAGATTCTGAAATTCTCCTATATTGCTTCCAGAAAACTCTGTAGTCCAGCTTGTTGTCTTTTTTTTTTAATTAGAATGCATTTTTTTAGAGAAGCTTTGGGGTTTTAAAATTTATGCACAGAAGTCAAGAATATCCAAATACTCTCTCCAAGTTTATCATATTTTCTATTTAATATTTTATGTGAGGCACATTGATTTAGGATAATGTTAAAGTTTTATACAATGTTTTAACAACCCACCCTCCACCAGACAGCCCCCCTCATCCTCCTCCTTGATTGCTCACCATGGTGAACTCAGCTCCATAGACAGTTCTCAGGTTCCATTGCCTCTGGCCATTTGCAATTCCCTTCCTGTTATTTTATATTCCAAAACTACAACAGATCATTCTGTATATGCCATGCTCCTTGTGAATAATTTTATTCCCAGGATATTGTCTAGATCCACATATGCAGCAGCAAATTTTATGATTTTATTTTTTTATAGCTGAGTAATAATCAATCATATATATGAACCATATTTTCTTTATCCAGTCATCTGTTTCTGGACATTTGGGTCATTTCCATATTTTGGAATTGTGAATAGAGCTTCAATAAACATAAACGCACAAACATATTTTCTAAATAGGGATTTTGGGGCCCTTAGGGTAGGTGCTCAGAAGAGGAATGATTTGATAATATGGAAGCTCAATTCTTAGTTTTTTGTTTATAGCCTTTTCAAAATGGTTAAACCAGCCAAATTTTCCACCCGCAGTAAGTGAGGGTTACTTTTATTTTCAAATTCATGCTAATATGGTTTAATTTTTTGTGCTTTTAAAAGCATGCCAACCTCAATGACGTGAGATATTTTTAATATAAATGTCAAAATATTGTCATTACTGTTTGACTTCCATTTCCTTGATGGTATGTGATGCAAAGCATTTTCAAAAGTATAGCTATATATCTTCTTTTTTAAAAAAGTTTCCCTTTATTTTTTGTCAGCAATTTTCTATGGCACTGACTTTCTTTTCTTGGTAAGTTTGCTAGAACATAATATCTTGGATATTAACTATTTGTCAGATGAATGGTAAGAATTTTCTCCAGCTCTGTGGGGAGTTTTTATTCTAGCTGTCATTTTTATTGCCTAGCAGAAGTTTCTTAATTATTTTTGCTTATATTTACTTATCCAATCACATAGAATCACTGAAAATCCCTCTTGATTCAATATCATAAAGGTTTCTGACAATGTTTTCCTAACATAGTTTACAGATTCATGTTTAATATTGCAGTCTTTAATTTATTTTGAATTGACTTTTCTGTATCACTGTATCACTGCATCACTGTATCACTGTCTTCCCGTTCATCGTCGATTTGCTCGAGCTGGCACCAGTAACATCTCCATATTACCTGTCTCATGCAAGTAGAGCCCAAGGGTACCTGCTTGCTCCAGGAACATAAAGAGCCTCAAACCATTCCATCAGGTCATGGGAATGAGGTCTATAATTGTTACTGGTATCTGGCATATCAAATACGACACGGGTAGCTTGCCAGGCTCTCCCGTGCGGGTAGCATACTCTTGTAGTCATCTCTAAATCCAGCATTTATTGATGAACCGCTCGGCCTCTTGTAGCCACGCGAGCCGGGCTGTGATAGGCTGGTCTGCTGGGTGGAGTTCTGATGAGGGGAAGTCCAGATGTGGAAAATGGAGGTCCTCATGGAGTGGAGGGGTCGTCTGGCTTGTTGTGAGGCTCTGCTGGGGTGGCGGGCCAGGGCTAGAACCTGCCATCCCTCCAGGGCACCTCATGAGCGGCGGGACACAGTGAGAGCCAGTAGCAGCTCTGCCCAATGTCTGACTTTTCCGTATAGTTTTATATAGGAATCTAAGTCCAGTTTTATATATCACTGATCAATCTTCCAAAATCATTTGTTGAATGGAGAGTTTTTAAAATTTTTTATTAATATTTTATTATACCACCGTGAGATATACAATTCCAAAGATGTTCTTGTTTGGGTTTAGGTCATACAGTGTTCCAGCACCCATTCCTCTGAATAGAGTTTATTTGCTCTAATTAACATTCTTTCTCAAAGAATAATTGTTCTTATATCCATGAATCTATCTATGAGCTCTAAATTCTATTTCATTTATCCTAGAATATATTTTCATACTAATATCACACTGTCTTTATTACTGAAGTATATTTGTTAAAGATATTAAACCCATTTTGATATGCTATTTTTACATTAACACAGAGATTACAGCAGCAAATTTTATGTATTTTTTGTATTATCTAAATGTTGTCAAATGTATGACTTTGAATATATTGTTCCACTATCTTATAAAATTATTTCACTGCCCTAAAATATGAAAATATTTACTTGAATCCCATTATACATCGATTTGCTCGAGCGGGCGCCAGTAACATTTCCATTGGACCCTATCACGTGCCAATGTAGCCCAATGGCATCTGGTTGACTCAAGAATATGAAGAGCCTCAAAACGTTCCTTCAGGTTCTTTACAATTGTATATACTATTCAACCTATATATCCTTTGATCCAGTCTGTTGACCTAATGATCAGAGAGTTGTCTTTTCTAGAATGACATCAAGTTACAACCATTAATATTGACTGTAGCCCCTCCAATGAATCTAGTTTAGTTACTAACATTCATTTGTTTCTTCCATGATTTTTTGAATTCTTTTAGTATTAAATATAATCCTATTTTTTCTCAAGGCACGGGTTTATCTATTCACTATCTCAAGGACATCTTTACTATTACCAAATTTTTTAATCAGGTATAAATCTCCCACAAATGTTCACAAGTAGAGACTGCCCCCTCTCATCCTTCTATACCTCCTTTTCTATATGTCTTTCATTTTCTGCTCTGTTACCACACTAGCCTTGATTGAAAACCTGTATTAGAAAATTTGACCATTCTGGGGCCAGAGCGATAGCCCAGCGAGTAGGGCATTTGCCTTGCATGCGGCCGGCCCATGCCGGCCCGGGTTCAATCCCGGCATCCCATATGGGTCCCCGAGCACCGCCAGGAGTAATTCCTGAGTGCAGAGCCAGGAGAAACCCCTGAGCGTTGCCGGATGTGACCCAAAAAGCAAAAAAAAAAAAAAAGAAAAGAAAAGAAAATTTGACCATTTTAACTCCAATTATCTATCTGTCATTTGAAGAGAACTGAATATGAGATACACAGTGAAATGGCTCTATTATCTAAGCATCGATTTCCCAACCCGAATCAGCTACGATCTTTGTCCTTCAATCTCCAATTTTTTTTTGTTTATAATCTTCTCTCATATCCCTGGGAGGCCAAATACTTTGTTTGTGTTATGTGTGTATGTGTGTATATGTATACACACATAAGAAATCCCTGGAGAACATATTTAAATGTTTATTTCTATTTTTATTCCTAGAAACTGTGATCCAGAAGAAAGATCCTAGAAATTTGAGCTTTCAGCAAGTATCAATGTGTACCAGTACCAGTAGTTTCTGAGTCAGGATTCTGTTAGTGTTCAATTCTGCTTGAACACTAACAGAATCCTGATGGGGTTTTGATGTTTCTGTTTGTACAAGCAGGATCCAATCTGAAACAAAATATTTGAATGGTAAAAGAAAAGAAAACTGAAGAAAATATTATTCTTGCCCAAATCCCTCCTCTTCTAATTTCTTTCCCTCTCCTCCCTATATGGGGCCAAGGATGTGATCTATTCCCCAAACCCCCTTAAATTATTGCATGTCCACATCCAATTATTCTAAATACCAGATATAATTAATATGATCCTGTGTGTGTGTTTTTCCTTCTGGCACTTCACTTTATCACTTTAGCATGATATCATCAAGTTCCATTCATGTTGCAGTGTATTGCATGATTCCATACTTTCTTACAGTTGCATAATATGTCATTGTGTATATGTACCAAATATTTATGGATTTATAAATTGAATCAGGAATGGAGAGCAAGTACATAGGCAATATAAGGAAAATTGATACGAAGGAAGAAAATATGAAATTGTAAATGCTCAAAATTTCCATCTTAGATGGCTGATTCTATCCATGTGGTCCCTATACCTTTAGTTATAGTATGTTAGAAACAAATTGTTCACATAGCTTAACAATCATTGACTTATATGAGATTTTTATACCAACAGAATGCAAGAGGCATAAGCAATTTTATTATAGAACTCATTAAAAGGAGATCAGGTTGATGTGGGACAATCTTTCTTACTCAGAATCAGATCAAGTGAATTAATAAAAGTGTGTGTAAGTTATCTGTGCAGTAAGTATAATTTTAATTTTAGATAAAATACTTGGTAGATTTAGAAAATGTTAAATGTTAAAAATATCAGTTTTTGCCTCTGTATCACCATCTTTTTTTGCCTTGTTTCAAAACATCAAGCATTTAAAGGCAAGACTGAACCTTGAGAAAATGAGAATCATTGGCAGAACAATGAGTTTGGACCCAGGAACACAACCAAAGCTGGGGTTAGCGCTCTCACATGCAGCGCTAGGGAACCTGATGTAATGAGATTAATTTGAACTTCCTGTTACCAGGCTGAGGTTAATTGGGTCCCCCAAAATGCTGACCTTTTCATTTACTTACAATTTAGCATGGACTCTTAGCTACCCTGTTTGGAGCTGTAATCATGGTGCACGTAGAGAAACAGCCACATTCTTCTATGTGTCTATCCACCATTCTTTGCTTCTTTTCTTCCCTGCTTTCTGTATTTCCTTCATCTGGCCTTTGGAGGGAGGCAGAATGGTCTGCAAGGATTTGCTCTGCCAATGGAAGACAGGCATTACTTGTCTGGCCTCTCTGGAAGGGTGAGGGACATCAATTAATGAGGCCCCAGGCTCTTGAATGAAACTGAGCATTTGAATAGTACAATTCCAGGTTAGTGGTTCCATATCCTCTCAGCATGAACTGGCTTGACTCCCCTGGTCTCGGCCTCACAGGCTGGCTGGCTCTGAAATGGCCACTTGTGCCTTGGGTAGCAACGCTGAGATTCTGCAGCTTGGTGGCTTTCTTTAATGCTTCTAGCTGCCTGCTGATTTAGCCAGTTGAGGGATAAGTATCCAACGCAGACAAGCCAGAGCTGATTTTCATTTTGCCTGGAGCTCTGTGGCTATCTTTCTGCTGCCAGCATGGCCAGGTTTCTGAAGCTATTGAGTTGACTATTTAGTTCATTTAACTCACCCTGAGAGAGCCAAATAAGAGGAAAGGCCAGCAGGCTCATGTTCACCCTATTATACTCCAGCATGCCCACTTACATTGCCACCTGAGCTATTTGACCTCTTATTTCAGGGATGCTCTTCCACTATGGAGGGCATCTATGCTCCGCCATTATATGCTGATGTAGTCGCTCTTCCAGTATTAATAGCACAGATGTTATGTGAGTCTGTGCATAACTGGTTACAGAGATATGCTTCAGCATTTCCATTATCATCACAAAGTTGGTTTAAATCTCATGCTTCCATACTCTGGCTTGGGTAGTCACATCTGGTTATGCACATGGAAGGTGATTCAAACACACACAATGTTTTTTTTTTAAATTTAAGCATCTTAGAAAAAAATAAGTTTTTTTTTACTTATGAAAACATCAATTTGGTGAAATTTTTAAAATATTTATTTATGCCACCATGAGATATACTATTACAAAGATGTTCATGTTTGAGTTTCGGTCATAGAGTGTTCCAGAACCATCCCTCACCAGTGCCCATTTCCCACCATCAATGTCCCCATTTCCCTCCCGCTCTCATAGCCTGCCTCTATGACAGGTTCTTTATCATTTCTCTCTCTCTCTCTCTCTCTCTCTCTCTCTCTCTCTTGCTTCTCTTACATATTGTGGATTGTAATACATACATTTAGAGGTTATCATGTGTATCTTTTTGACTGTATATAATGCTCAGTTCTAGGTTGGTTACTGGATTTGGCATACGAACACGCATCTGACAGCTTGCCAGGCTCTGCCATGCGGGCACTATATTCTCATTACTTTGTGGGACTCTCTCAGAGGGTGGGTAGAATATTTGTGGTAGTTTGGAGGTAATTAGAATGGGAAGGAATGGGAGTGAAGATAGATGGTCGGCAACTACACCACCTCCGCTTCGCTGATGACATCGTTCTAATAACACCAAACATTAGCCAAGCGGCACAAATGCTGGCTGATTTTGACCGAGAATGTGGAAAGGTAGGGTCTACAGCTGAATCTGAAGAAAACTATGTTCATGAGAAATGAACTAGTTCCAGAGGTCCCATTCACTCTCAATGGAACAAACATCTCTGAATGCAGCAGTTATGTGTACCTAGGTCGAGAAGTCAACATGATGAACAACCTAAAACCTGAGCTGCGCAGGAGAAAGAGAGCGGCATGGAATGCCTTCAAAGGCATCGAAGAAATAGCTAAAAGGACAAAGAACCTCCGGCTCCGGGCACATCTCTTCGACTCCACCGTTCTCCCTGCATTAACATACGCCTCAGAGACCTGGGCCCCACGAAAGCAGGATGAGAATGCTATCCGGGTCTCCCAGAGAGGCATCGAAATAGCTATGCTTGGAATATCACGCCTCCACTCAAGTGAGAGAAGGAACGAGTTCTGACCTCCGTCGCTATTCCAGAATCAGGGACGCTGTCTCGTTTGCCAAGGCATCGAAAAATCAGATGGGCTGGACATATAATGCGATTTGGAGACAACCGCTGGACTAGAGCCAACCGACTGGATCCCACGGGATGTCAAAAGATCACGTGGCCGCCCACCTACAAGATGGTCAGACTTCCTTGTTAAGACCCTGAAGGAACGGTTTGAGGCTCTTCATATTCCTGAATCAACCAGATGCCATTGGGCTACATTGGCACGTGATAGGGTCCAATGGAAATGTTACTGGCGCCTGCTCGAGCAAATCGATGAATAACGGATTCAGTGATCAAGTGATCAAGTGATCTAGGTTGGTATTAGCACTTTCGACAATTATTAGCACACTGCTCCCTTCTCTGTCTTTTTAAACTTGAAACAGGATTATGTTTAGTTAATATAAATAATTATATCACTCAATTATGCAGGTGGCACACTGATACAGATATACGAGAAATGAGGGAAAGAAGACATCACTGATATTGAGAAATTCATTCTAGATGCTGGAGACTCTTTGTGCTTCTACATATCACACTGTTAATGGCCCTGAATGTCATCTCAAAGTATTACATTCACCTGCCTCCCCAAATTGTGGAGTGGATTACCTGTGAGCAGTCCACCTACACCTATTCTATTCTATTTATACTCAGGTTTGTACTATTCTTCTTTGAATCCTTTATAACTACCCATCCCGTGGGATCCAGTGGTAATGGCTCTAGTCTAACAGTCATCTCCAAATCGCATTACATGTACAGCCCATCTGATTTTCAAGTCTTGGCAAATGAGACAGCATCCCTGACTCTTGTTCATCGATGGAGGTCAGAACTCCGGATTCCTTCTCTCACTTGAGTGAGGCGTGATATTCCAAGCATAGCTCTTTCAATTCCTCTTTGGGAGACCCGAATAGCCTCTTATCCTGCTTTCGTAGGGCCCAGGTCTCTGAGGAGTATGTTAATGCAGGGACAATGGTGGAGTTGAAGAGATGTGCCCAGAGCCAGAGGTTCTTTGTTCTTTTAGCTATTTCTTCGATGCTCTTGAAGGCATTTCATGCTGCTCTCTTCCTCCTGTGAAGCTCAGGTTTTAGGTTGTTCAGCATGTTGACTTCTCAACCTAGGTACACATAACTGCTGCATTCAGAGATATTTTTCCATCGAGAGTGAATGAGGCCTCTGGAACTACTTCATTTTTTCATGAACAACGTTTTGTTCAGATTCAACTGTAGATCTATCTTTCCACATTCTCGGTCAAAGTCAGCCAGCATTTGTGCCGCTTGGCTAATGTTTGGTGTTATTAGAACGATGTCATCAGCGAAGCGAAGGTGGTGTAGTTGCCGACCATCTGTCTTCACTCCCATTTCTTCCCATTCTAACTGTTGCATGATGTTCTCGAGGGTGGCACTGAAGAGTTTTGTTGAAATGGTATCACCCTGTCGAACCCCTCTTTTGACATCAATGATCACTTCCTTGTAGAATGGTGAGATCGTGGTGGTGAATCCATAATACAGCTCACAAAGGATCATGATGTATTAGGTTTGAATGCCCTGTTTGGCTAGGGCTTCGATGATCACTTCAGTCACAACAGAATCAAAGGCTTTCTGTAAATCAGTGAATGTGAGACATAACGGCTTTGTGTACTCCCTACAAACCTCAATGAGCTTGGTTATTGTGTGAATACAGCATTATGATAGACAATTTAAAATTTCTACAGACTAGGCGAATGAATGATGGGTATGTAAATGGATGAACAAGTGTTGGATGATGAGCTATTATGTTTACTAAAGAATATAATAATAAAATTCTTGCCTTTATAGAAAACGTTTATTTGTGCAAAAACTTTTGTGACAATATATGCCAGATTTTTTTCCTTATCAGACAAATACAACACCTTATGAGATCTTGTCTTGAGATGAACGATGTGAGTTCTACATGTGGTCATGATCAGATGAGTGTTCAACAAATCCTTCTTGTTTTCCTTATTTGTAAAGTTGAGGAAACAACTTATACTAGAAAAATAGTGAAAACCCATATATATTTATATTTAAAGTAACTGTTATATATAAATAACTATTATCATAGTCAGTAACACTGTCCCTGACTATAAACGAGTCAGGGACACTGTCTCATGTGCCAAGGCATCGAAAATCAGATGGGATGTACATGTAATGTGATTTGGAGACAACCACTGGACTAGTGCCGTTACTGACTGGATCCCACGGGACATCAAAAGATGACGTGGCCTCCCACCCACAAGATGGTCAGTCTTCTTTGTCAAGACCCTTGCTTTTTTGGGTCACATCCGGCAATGCTCAGGGGTTTCTCCTGGCTCTGCTCTCAGGAATTACTCCTGGCTGTGCTCAGGGGACCGTATGGGATGCCAGTGATCGAACCTAGGCCTGCACAGGCCGGCCGTGTGCAAGGCAAATGCCCTACCCACTGGGCTATCGCTCCAGCCCCAATTGCAGCTTTTTATTCCTGGAAATATTGCTTGTTTCCTGTTTCACTCAGTAGCTCCACAGTTCACTCACTCTATACTGATGCTTCACTCTGAATAAAGGTTCTTGTCACAGTTTTCCAGATTTAAAGAAAAAGCAGGAGGGATTGTCTATTGTCTCTTTACCATTCACACAGTCTCTATGGGTTCTTGTCTTTTCAAGGAGCACGTACTTTTCCCTTCATAGTTCTGTTGCTTCTCTATCTTCTACTTTACCCCTGTAGCTTTTTCTGTTTGTTTGCTTTTTGGGTCACAACTGACAATGCTCATGGGTTACTCCTGGCTCTGCACTCAGGAATTACTCCTGGCGATGTTCAGGAGACCATATGGGATGCCGGGATCCCGACCGGGTCGGCCGTGTGCAAGGCAAACGCCTTACCCGCTGGACTATCATTCCAGCCTGTTGATTTTTTTCTTGACTGATTTCCATGTTCTTAAATGAAACTCTCTTTAAAAAATGTTTTTATCTGAAAGATGGGCCAATTAATAAATCAAAATAGACTATATATTGGCTCTTAGCAATTCAAGAATAAACTCCTTCTCTTTTTCACAATCAGTTTTTCTGTTTATTTTAATATTTCAACTCTTGTGTTTTTTCTCCTTGTCTTATTTGTCCTAAAAGCTCAGTGCATAATTAAACATTATTTAAATTTCCTCTATCTTCCCAGTATCCATATTGAAGGATTGTTCTCATCTTGTGGAGGATTTGAGTAATATTTATGGATTTATGGAATTTAGGTTTATTCCATACCAGTTTCATCTACTTTGGTTTATTTGCTTTCCCCTCTTTTCTATGAACTGTTTTAATCATTCTTCCTATTTCTTCTTTATATTCTGACTTTTCATTATCTGAAAGAGTAGTTTCTACATATAGCTGATTTTCTTCAAGGGACCACACATGCCTAGAATAATCTCAGACACTCTTACATTCATTTCAATATTTCCCAAATATGCCTCTAGTCCCCCATCTTAACTTAAAATATTTTTCTAATCTGCAGACCTTTGCTTGTAGCTAATTTTCTCCTCTATGTGCTGTCACCCAGACTTCATAAACTGATCATTTTTATAGAAGTCTTGTCTGCTTCAAGGAAGAGTTCACCTAGAATTTAACTCACACTTTCTGAGTTTGACAGCAAACCAAATGTTGATTTACTGTTAACAGCCTTGTTAACAGCCTTGAGCATGGAATAAACTTTGTCTTTGTCTCTCATTGCCTCAGTTACTTGCTTTTAAAGAAAAAAGAATGATACTCCACCTTTGGTGGTGAAAAAAATGAACTATGCAAAAACCAGAAATCCAGGCTAGTGTAATAGTAAAGTGGGTAGGGATCTTATCTTGCACATGACCAAACCTGATTTGAATCTGAATTCCGTATGGTTCTCCAAGCCAACAGAAGTGATCCCTGAGCACAGGTCCAGTGTGGTCCCCCAAAGCAAAAACAAAAGCAAAAATTGGAAAGACAAAGGAAGTCCTTTCAATCTGCTGATCTGAATTGCTTTTTTTTTAAGGGCAGAGCAGGATCTTAGGCAATATCTCCTAATATTTAGGGATAGCTCATAGCTTTGTGCTCAGGGATCATTCCTGGGAGTTCTTGGAGCTCATATAAGATGTTGGTGCTAGGCATTGAGCCAGGGGAAACTAAGTGCAAGAAAGTGTCTGAGCCTTTGTCCTATCTCTCTGGCCTGTGGATTGCTTTCTGTACCTTGCTGGCCAATGTTGTTTGTCTTCCTTATTCCTTCTTTTTCCCTTTTTGGGTCATACCCAGCAATGCTCAGGCATTAATCCTAGCTCTGTGCTCAGGAAATACTACTGGCAGTGCTCAGGGAACCATATGGGATACATGTTGGGGATAGAACCTGGGTTGGCCATGTGCAAGACAAATTCCCTATACACTGTGCTATTGCTGTGGAATTTATTCCCCTGTAAAGCAGAATCAATTTCCTCAGAGACACTCTCTTATGTTTGAAGTATGCGTTATTTCCAACCTTAGATCTTTCTATGGTTGTTCTCTTTTCTTGCACAGCATGCACTTCTGAGTTAATACCAAATTTCCTAATTCTTACAAGAGGCATTCAACAAATCAGGCACCCTTAGAAATTCAACTACCACTAGGTGATAACATTAACTTGAATGAAACTTTAAAAAAAAATTATCTTGGACCTGATTTTCAAGAAGATTTTTTTTTTTTTGCTTTTTTGGGTCACACCCGGTGATGCTCAGGGGTTTCTCCTGGCTCTGCACTCAGGAATTTCTCCTGGTGGTGCTAGGGGGGACCATATGGGATGCCGGGATCGAACCCGGGCCGGCATGAGCCAGCCGCTTGCAAGACAAACGCCCTACCTGCTGGCTATCACTCCGGCCTTTCGAGAAGATTTTAAAGAGAAAATACTAATTTTATTATTCTTACAGTGTTTTTATTCAAAGTTCTGAGTACCCCCCAAAGTGGATTTGCTGACAGAGGAACAGCTTATGTTCTGGAACAAACCGGGAACAGTTTACTAACTAAAGGCCAGGTCAGATGTAATCCCAGTAAGTCTTCAAGCGTCAGCCATAGAATTCTTGACAAATTCCTGTGTAAGCCACCCCTTCTCACACATAAATTGGGGAAATACCTTAGTTATCAATTCACTACTATGTATGCATTTATTATTATTAGCTTTTGGATAGGTAGGTTGGGCGTCTCCCTCCAATTTTTCTTGAGAGAAGCTGAAAAAATGGAAACTTCTTCTCTTAAGTAATTGATTTAACTTCCCTGAAGTACATGATTCTTGGCAGGTCAGATATTGGAAACTTCAAAAAGATTCCTTTTTTCTGTTATGTTTTCAGCATTTGTTTCTTAATCCATATAAAAAGTGCAGTTGCTATGAGAGAATGTTGTTGGGTCCCTGAGAACACAGGAAAGGAAAAGATCTTCTAACGCATGCACACACACACACACACACACACACACACACACACACACACACACTGCACTAAAGTGTGAATGCTCCTCTTATCCTTCTTAACATTTTTCCCTAAGGCAAACTAAGTTGAGGGGCAGGGGAAAGTCTGTGAAATGACCCCATAATATATACAGCTTAAGTCTCCAGGATGCTGCCTTTTATGGATGTCCGGCTTGCCCTCTTTGCCACCCTTCTTTGTCCTAGGTGTAAGCAGAGGAATGCTACAAACTGTACAGGGGATTTTCTTGTGACTCTCTGCTGGTGTCTTCTCTGTGTTCGATTTACCTTTCTTCTTTTCTCAGTTCCACCATTGTAAAAAAAAAAAAAAAAAGCAAACTGAGGCCCTGAAAAAATTAACCTACAAAGAAAGCACTGAATGGAGTTAGACATCTCATCATTATTTTGGATCTACCTCCTAGGCCTATTCATATAAGGGATATTATCAAACAGTCATATTTCACTCACCAGTAACTTTTCCAACTCTGCTGTGATGAACAATTTGCAAAGGGAGGCGGGGATGAGACTGTGCTCTCAGTAATGGAGAAGCGTGGTGCTGTATTTCTGTGCTCTGTAAACCCAGACTGAACTCCCCTGAAGCTCGGTCTAGCCACAGAAGGAGAACAGATTAATCAAAGGAGGCCAGCTCTCTGCCTTCCAGACCTACCTCATAGTTTCCATAAAAGGGAGCACATGAGATCTCATCTCTCCTCACTTTTATCATCAGCAAAAGAAGATGGTAGCGTTAACCTCAGAGTGTGGTTATCATGATTAACAGTGATACCTGTGGTGTGGATCCAAGTAAATAGAAAATGCTCTATTAGCAATCATTTCATTTTATTTTTCTTTTATTAATTTACTTTCATTTTATTTTACCTTTATCACTTCATAAAACCTCCTGTGGTAACTGCCTCCACCAGAGTTCTCTTTTCTAAACTAAAGGCCCCAATGAGTCCTATTTTCTTAATGGACAGGCATCTTGTGAACATTTTTTTTTTTTGCTTTTTGGGTCACACAAGTGGCATTGCTCAGGACTTGCTCCTGGCTCTGCACTCAGGAATTACTCCTGGCCGTGCTCAGGGGACCATATGGGATGCCAGGGATTGAACCTGGGTCCGGCTGCATGCAAGGCAAATGTCCTACCCAATGGACTATCCCTCCGCCCCTCTTGTGAACATCTTTATAACAAGTGTTTGCCATTGAAAGTCAACCTTCTGGGACTGGAGGGATAATACAGGACTTAAGGCTAACACTGGTTCAATCACTGGCACCACATAGGAGCTCTTCCAAGAGTGACCCAGAAGCAGGAGTAAGCCCTGAGCACCGCCGGTTGTCACACACAAACAAACACACACACACACACACAAACACACCAAAAACAATAACAGAAACAAAACCAAGAAAGTCAAATTTTCAGCATTTCCTATGTAACAGACAACAAACAGCAACCAGATATAGGCTAACTTTTTGTGACATCAGGCTCAAGGCAGAAGCAGGAAGGGAAGACAGTCAGTGAATATTTGTGAGTGCCTCTGTGATGGGCATGCGCTTGTGCAGTACATGCATATCTAAGCTCTGTTAAGGGTCCAGGTGGAAGGAGTTAGGGTTTGGATAGGGAAGGTTAATTTCAAACCCAGGAAGATTTTGAAAGGAGATATCCTAGCTTCTAGACTCAGGGAATTTCTAAGGAAAGACTTAAAGGGAGTAGGAGTGTTATAAAGGATAATGAGGAAGAAACTTCCATCCCTGTTCCTAATGTCATCTTTATAAATTTAAGAATTTTTTTTTCTGGCCATACCCTGCTGCTTAATCCTGGCTCTGTGCTCAGGTCTTACACCTGACCCTGCACTCAGGGATAACTCCTGGCAGAGCTCAAGGGACCATTTGGGGTCCTGAGGTTCGAACCCAGGATGGTCTTATGCCAGGCAAGAGACCTAAGAGACCTACCCAGTATACTATTGCTGTGGGCTTAAGAAAACTTCTTGAGGCCATAGTACAACCCTTAGAATTAGCAGCAGGAAACAGAGCATCTAGCTCTGCAGTGACTTACCATAACACTGCCTGCATTGCTTTCATTCTCATCACTCATATTCTTGACCTTCTGCTCATGTTTCCTTGGCTTTTGGCATTACTCCTGGTCTCCAGGCCCCTAGAACTCTCGGCAGTCCCTTCAAATGTGCTAACAATATTGTCCTTTCTCAGATTTCTTGTTGATTGCATTTTTTAAGGAAGGGGGAAAAAGGTTTCCATATTCACTCCACATATCCAGCCACAGTTCCTTGGATTGAAAAAGGTATTTCCTGCAGAATTTGGTGTTTTTGTACTGCCAGGCCCTAAGTTCTACCACAAAACTGAAAACTAGCGAGGGAACTCCCTTTTCTGAACAATCTTAACCTTTAAGGGTTTCATAAACTTAATTCTGTTTATTACTGGTCTCCGCTGCTTGACTGTTACTGGGAACCTCTGCTGTCCCCCTGCTCCTCCCACCCTGGACCCATCAATTTTGACACTGAATAAAACAAAACTTTTCATACAGAGCAGCTCATCTAAAAAGAGATTTGCTCGGATCCTAAATGATTAGAAGAGTTGGGAAGAGAAAGAACAAAAAGGAAGAGTGAATTTTCGTTTTCTCTTTGCATCTGGGTTTCTGTTTTGGTTTTTGTGTCATATCTGGCTGCACTTAGGGATCACTCGTGGTAGTGCCAGGATCTGAACCAATATCACAGCCAATGCATTTGAACTGATGTCACAGCTAGATCAATCTTAATTTTGTACTTTGGCCCTGTGGGAATTATTCTGGTCAGCAGTTAGTCTAACTTATGAAGGGAAGGCATTTTAAGTATTTTTATAATATCATGACCCTGCAACCTGGAAGACTGATCTTAAAACTGATTGTTTCTAGACAATCAAAAGAGGTGGTGCACTTAAAAACTGCATCTTCAGGGACCAACGCAATAGCACAGCAGGTAGAGCATTTGTGTGCGGCCCACCCGGTTATTGCTGAGTGCAGAGCCATGAGTAATTCCTGAACATTGCCAGTGTGACCCAAAAGCAAGCAAGCAAACAAACAACAAAAACCTGCACCTGGGCAAGAGAGATAGAAATTGCAGGGGTTTAGGTGCTTGCTTTGCATGAGGCTGACTCCAGTTCAATCTCTGGCTTCACCTATGGTCAACCAAACAGTGCCAGGAGTGATCCCTGTGATCCCTGAGCACAGAGATAGAAGCAAGCTCTTAGCACAGCTGAGTCTATCTCCAAACAGACAAACTCCATCCCATTCTGAACAGTCTTCTTAACTTTGGCTCTTAGAAACAGGACTCTTTCTATTAGTGGTAACCAGAAGGAAGAGAGTAGAAGAGTAAATTGGGATAAAAGGAAAAAAATGTATTGTGTAGTAAAAGAATTGGATATTTAGTGATGAAAGTACATATGCCAAGTTTTAATATGCACACCTGAAGTATACTTAATAGGAAACCATAATAAGCTTGTTATGTTATAAACAAAACTTAAAACAGGTCTCTTGATAATCAAAATAGTTTATGGCTTATTGTTTAAACGTGTGGGAGTCAGAGGCTAGGTAAGACAGAAAATGGAACAGTGTGTTAACAATTGTCGAAAGTACTAATACCAACCTAGAACTGAGCATTAAATACAGGCATAAAGATACATACGACAACCCTTTAATGTATGTTCTGTAATCCGCAGTCTGGAAGGGAAGGAAAAGAGAAAGAGATAGAGAGAAAGGGAAAAAAATAAAGAACCTACCATGGAGGTGGGCTGGGGAGGGGGGGAGAGAACCGGGGACGTTGGTGGTGGGAGATGGGCACTGGTGGAGGGATGGGTGCTGGAACACTGTATGACCAAAACCCAAATATGAACATCTTTGTAATTGTATATTTCATGGTGGTATAATAAAATACTTAAAAAAAAAGAACAATATTGGAGATCTCACACTTCCTATCTTCAAGACTCATTATCAAATTATAACTATATATATTGTGGTACTGGCATATGAACAGACATATTCTCCATTGGACTAGAATAGGCAACCCCCAAGTAAACCTTTGCATTTATGGTCAAATGATTTTTATTGAGGCTATCAAGTGCAGTAAACATAAAAAGGCCCATCTTTTCAATGAATAGTACTTGGAAAATTGGGTAGGCACGTGGGGAAAAAGTATAGTGAAACTTTTTCTTATTCCAAATTTAAAAATTATCTGAAAATAGACCAAATATCTAAACATAATAATTAAAATTTATCAAACATTAGAAGGTAATATTGGATTAAAACTCTGTAACATATTTGACAGTAATGCCTTAAGTATGTGACAAAAAGCACATGTACCTTTAAAGACTGGTAAATTGGATTACATTAAATAAAACTCTGACTGGAAGGACACAATTGTGTCAAAGATATTAAATGGTCTGATATTTAAAAGAAGAAATTGTTTCAAATGTTTTTTATCTGAAATAGTCTTAATATTGAGAACATACATATACCCTAACCCTAACTCCTAAAATAAACAACAAAAATTGATTAAAAATGGACAAAAATATATCAAAAAGACCAGAAATTACACTTGTGATCTTGTGAGACAGACATGAGGCAGAGTTGCTACTTGCTCTCCCTGTGCCCAGCCGCTCATGAGGCTCCCAGGAGGGATGGCGGGTTCTAGCCCTGGCCCGCCACCCCAGCAGAGCCTCACAACAAGCCAGACGACCCCCCACTCCAGGAGGGCCTCCATTTTCCACATCCGACTTCCCCTCGTCAGAACTCCACCCAGCAGACCAGCCTAGCACAGCCCGGTTCATCAAGAAATGCTGGATTTTGAGATGACTGCAAGTGTATGCTACCTGCACGGCAGAGCCTGGCAAGCTACCCGTGTCGTATTTGATATGCCAGATACCAGTAACAATTATAGACCTCATTCCCATGACTTGATGGAATGGTTTTGAGGCTCTTTATGTTCCTGGAGCAAGCAGGTGCCCTTGGGCTCTACTTGCATGAGACAGGTCATATGGAGATGTTACTGGTGCCTGCTCGAGCAAATCGATGATTAATGGGAAGACAGTGACAGTGACAGTGATCATTACTGTGAGGATAAAATGAGATTTTTGTTAAAGTACTTAACACATAATCTACTTCATAGACATAGAAGGTACATAGTAAATTGTTGCTCCTATAACTAATAATTGAGACCTAATTAGATTATAAAGGAAATGAAGTTTTGTTGAAACTGTAAAGAAGCACTTGTGAGTTCCCAGTAGATTTCTCTTCATTGTGAGTTCTTGGGCATTTAGCTCAACAGGAAAGATGTCTGTTCTCTCATGGTGTCCTCCTCTGTGACAGGGTCCACAAAAGTAGTGCACACACGCACTTGTGTGGATCCTTGATGCCAGTGGCTGGTACAATCAATCCTTTACTGTTCTGCTTCTTTTTTCCTTTACTCTTCATTAACTGATTCACAAGCTCCCCAGTGGCAGATAGTAAATGCTTACTGTGTGTCTGAAGTTTTCTTACAGCTAGATTATGGAATTTAATTGTTTAAAATATTTTGTTTTTAATTTTGGGAGGCCACACCTAGCTGTGTTCAGCTCTTACTCCTGACTTTGTGCTCAAGGATCACTATTGGCAGGACTAGAGGACCACATGCAGCACCAGGGACTGATGAAGTTCAGTTACATGCAATGCAGAGCTATGTATGAAGGAGCTCCCAGGGTTTCTACTGCTTGTGGTGACTTTGCCCCATAGGTGATGGGAAATACCAGAGGTGGATGCTTTCTGGATGCCTGTAGGTGGCACTGACCACCCACACTATGTCACTGCAATGTGCTTTGTAAGACCATGTCAAGGTGCCACATAATTGCATGTGTTGTATTTACTCAATAGTATATCTCCTCTCTACAGCAGTTGTTTGAGGCATATCTATCACCTCTTCCCACTGTTCCCTGCATACTAGTCACTTAACACTTTTGAATGCTTGGTAGAATGCTGAGAGATTAGTGAGGAAATAAATTCCCAAATTTGGGTTGATAGGACAGTAATTCAACAAAATTAACTTAAACTAAGGAATCTGACTAATATAGCTAAGTAGATGATTTTAAAACAACGCCACTGAAGAAAAGTGAGCTGGGTGTGGGGGTAATGTGTGATTTTTACAGAGTGAAGATTTAATAACTGTCATTTATTTCCACAATAAACATTCAAAGGTTATCACAAGAAAGTAAGAGGATGGAAAAGGCTGTCAGCACTTCACACCATCCAAGAGTGTCCCAGTGCCTAGACACCATTAAGATGTAAGGCGGCATCTGGAAGGAGGAGGCTGGGCGGGGGAAGCCAGACTTCATTTCAAGTAGCAGCTGAACTTCCTTCAGTGATGGCCCGGGGCTCTCTGTGCTGGGACAGACTTTAACATATTACAAGAAAGCAATGGGTCCAGAGAATGAGTCACTTCCTCCTTCTGGCTCACTGTGGGGCTGGCCTGGGAGAGCTTTGGAATGAATTTGGAGTGACCCCTGATGTGTTCTTACCCCCACAAAGCTGTTTTTAAAAAATATCTCTGTGCTGAACCGGACGTGAGTTAAACTGAAGAAAATAACTCTGCTAGCCAGCTACATAGGTCACCCAGCCGATATGCTGGGGAGCAGCTGGTAAAGGACCTGTGTTGTCTTACCAAAGAGCCTGGTGGGAATGGGACACACATTTCCTGGAAGATCTGGGAGGAGAAAGGGGCGAGCTCAGCCCTGAGCTAACGTTCCTTCCAACAGCTACTGAAAGAGACTGTGGCCCTCCCATCACTGCACGAGGGACCCTGGAGGAATGTGGAAACTAGCAAAATGGTTGGACACATGAAGGCACACAGAGAGTCATAAACTCACACGGCCACAGGCACAGACACCCTCACGTGCGAGCATCTTATAAAGGGATTCTGTCACTGTCAGCTGCTGATCCTGAAGATTAGTTGGGTATGCAGGAGTGGAGAGATGTGCCTGAGAGCTGGCTATGGAATGTACCTGCCCCGTTTGCAACACGGTTCCTGGGTGACAACAGGCTTTGGTGATGATGCACAGGCTCATTGGTCATCTGAGACTATCTGGGGGTTGACCCTGAGAGGCAGTGGGGTGAGAAAGCCAGAGAAAGTCAGGGAGCCAGCTGTAGCTTGCTAATGGAAAGATTCAATTTGTAGCCTGGAAAGAAAACAAATGTGAAAATGGAAAATTATAAAACCCAGGTTTTTGTTGTTGTTGTTGTTGTAGTTGGTTGTTTTTGTTATAATTTTCTCAGCCTTTTTTTTTGTTATTGTTTAAGCAAGCACCTACATTTTGTAAATTGAGGTTCTGTGGTTTACTGTGCTATGAACAATAGGATCCTATGCACCCATCACAATGGACCCCTCCTCTCTCCCAAGCACCTATCTGTTGAAAACTTGCATAAAACCTTGTGTCAATCTAGATGCCTTCCTGCTACTTGAACCATAGGGCACCTTCCTGGCCTTTCATTCTGGACCTAGTAGTCATGCAGAGAGTGAAGCTTGACCTCTCTGTTTAGCCTGACCCAGCACAGCTGCTTTTTCTCCTTCTTGAGGAGGTGATGTGTTTCCTGAGTCCGAACTGTTACTCTGTACCATCGCTGGCACAGCTGTAATTCTAACAAAACTCAAAGGTTTCTAATCCATCTTCCAGACACATTGAATGTTAAGCCTAGTGTGGATGTGTACAGATCTTTGAAAGCTGCACTTTTGACCAAATGACTCTATCCAAAGTTTAAAAAAGGAAAGGGGGAGTTGGGGAAGAGGAGGTGGATCTTGACAGAAGCTGCTGATTCTATCCAGGAGGTATTTCTGCAACTCTAACAGAAATACCTTTTGATTTTTCACCTCTTGAAAAAAAATACAGGTTATTATCAAATGCTCCCCTAGCAATATATTTCTAATCTTTTGCCTTTTCTGAAGAATGATGGGTACCTTGAACCATAAAGACTTCACCTAGGATTAAAAGGCTGAGAGCTGCAGGAACCATGAATAAGAAGCAAGGCTGGCATATATATCGCAAATGGTCTCAGAGTGGCAAAACCAAGTTCAAGTATTTTTTTTCTTTTCTCAAGACATATTTGGGGAAAGAGATTTTATGAATGGATATAGGTCTGACACATGAAATGCGTGGGATCTGTCTGAGGCCTTGTCTGGGTCAGTTGTGACATCTGGCTCTTATGAATCTGGTGTATTATGACTCAGGATACACAAATAGTAATCCTTGATAGCAACCACTTGTGACAGCCAGCAACGCCAAATACCAGGAAACTGATGTGGTCATCTTGATGAGCTATTCAGACCACTGTTACCCTCAGGAGGGGTCACCAGGCTCCAACCTTTCTTCTTTCACTGGAACCACAGAGCCCTAGAACTGTGCCATTGTTTGCCTGATTTAGAGCCTGGCAGACTTCTGAGCTCTCCTCTCAGGGGACCTCAGCTGATGGCATGAGATTCTGATGGCAAGCAGTCAAAATTTGAACCCTAACACAGTCGTGTTTCAGCTAATAATGTGGTTATTTAACCACATTATTAAACTAAGCCTAAGAAGTGTTATTTCTTCAACTGCTTTGCTGTTGTGTTTTTAAAGTTAAACTTAAGAAAATAAACATAGTTAGCATTTATTGAATGTCTGTATAGTGCAGATACTGTTCTGGCACAATAATTTTAACTGATATTTTAAAATATCATATCAATATCGTCCCATTCATCATCTATTTGCTCGAGCAGGCACCTGTCTCATGCTAGTAGAGCCCAAGGGCATCCGCTTGCTCCAGGAACATAAAGAGCCTCAAACCATTATATTAGGTCATGGGAATGAACTAATATAATTGTTACTGGTATTTGGCACATCAAATACGACACGGGCAGCTTGCCAGGCTTGCCATGTGGGTGGCATACTCTTCTAGTCACCTCTAAAAATAGCATTTATTGATGAACTGCGCTGCTGCAAGCAGCCCTCGAGCCGGGCTGTGATAGGCTAATCTACTGGGTGGAGTTCTGACGAGAGGGAAGACTGGATGTGGAAAATGGTGGCCCTCATGGAGGGGGTCATCTGACTTGTTGTGAGGCTTTGCTGGGGTGGCGGGCCAGGGCTAGAACCCACAATCCCTCCAGGGTGCCTCGTGAGCGGCTGGGCACAGGGAGAGCAAGCAGCAGCTCTGCCCCATGTCTGTAAGTCTCTGGATCAGCATACCTGGGCCAGATTGAAAATAAAAATATATCATGTATATATATATATATATATATATATTTATATATATATATATATATATATATATATATATATATATATATATATATATTGTACTATTAAAAGCCTTTTTTGGAACTGCAACAGACTCGTGAGTTTTCATCTGTTCTCCCGGCGTCCTCGGAGGTAGAAGAGAACCTCTGTCCTGACACTGTCTGGGACCCCAGCGGCCATTCCCCTACAATCATGTGTATCTTTTTGCCTGTATTTAATGCTAAGTTCTATGTGGTAATAGCACAATTATTGGTACACTAGGAAACATGGTTACAAAGCTCACATTCTTGACCATCTCAATGAATTGCCCTATCTACAAGAGGTTTGTTCTCAAATGGTGAGAAGTTGGTGACTAGAAACACCAGTGATAGGATAAATCATATATATATATATATATATATATATATATATATATATATATATGTTGGAGGACAGGTTTAGCTATTCTGGGAGTTTTGTTGTTTTGCCCACTCCCAGCTTAATCTACTTAAGTCAAGGTTCATTCTAATGAGACTTCTCTTCTATGTAAACACTGCTAGAGGGTGTGGCAGTTAAAGAAGTCACCTTGATTGAATAACTTCTGACTTATACATCTACTAAGACTTCTATGTTTTCTAGATTGGGCACAGCTCCTCTTTATACCCACTGCACCCAGCTTGGGACAGTTAGAATTTACCAGGAGACTACCACCCTGGCTACGTTGAGACTATAGGAAGACTATAGGAAGGATCATACTAGTTTGCTCTAAGCAGGCGAGTGTGACCCTTTCAGTACAGGAGAACAAGATACTCAGAATCACCCTGGTGCAGATTATAATAAGAAGGACCTTGTGGGTACCATCTAGATTACATGAAGCTCATGAAGTTAAGATGTATTACTTTATATCAGCCCTCTCTCTCTCCAGTGTTTTACATAAGAGATAATCTTGGTAGAAAGGATTAGACCTTGGCATAACCTTTGTTTATACCTGCAATAGGGTGTGGCACTACACTCTGTTTAGAGTTCTTTGTTGACATGACCCTCCCGGTTGGATTACTTTTGGTGTATATAAGGGGCTGACTTGAGGCCCCTTTACCCTTCACCTTTTGCCTTTTGGTTTCTCAGCCTTCAGCTTTTTGGCTCCCTGCGGCTTTTGGCTTTTGGCTTTTGGCCTTTTGCTCTTTGGCCTTTTGCTCCTTCTTCTGGGTAGGACTCAGCTCGGGTGAGATCCTCTCTCTCTTTGGTGGGAGACTTAGGCTCTTTTGTATGGTCTAAGTTCGGACCAGAGCTAAAGTTTGTTCATTATATTGGAGTGCTGTGGAAGAGCTTTTGTACTATTACAAACCATTTTTGGAACTGCACTGGACTCGTGAGTTTTCATCTGTTCCCCGGCGTCCTCGGAAGTAGAAGAGAACCTCTGTTCTGACACTGTCGGGACCCGCGGCGTTCCCGACATATAAATATATGTATATATATATATATATATATATATATATATATATATATATATATATATATATATATATATATATACATATACATACATATATATATAATATACATATATATATATATATATATATACACCAATGAAGAAAGTAGCTCATAATAATAAAACAGTGTCACGAAAGTGCTAAAACTGGAATCCCAGGCCATTTCTCTGAATCTCTGGAGAAGTTATTCTCAACCAAGGACGAATTTTGTTCCCCAAGACAATAATTGGGATTGCCTATGGACATTTTTAGTTGTCATAAATAGAACAAGAAAGGAATTATATTGACAAATAATGGAATAGGGGAAACGGCACCTTTGGACATTCTACAGCATGCACAATAATCTCCATACCTAGAATGTTCTAGCCTATGGCAGTAATATTAAGACTTAGAAAAAACTTAGTAATATTAAGACTTAGGGGCCAGAGTGGTAATACATTGGGTTAGGCTCTTGCCTTGCACAAATGTCAACCCAAGTTTGATTTCAGGCATCCTGTATGCTCCCCTGAGCTAGTCAGGAGTGATTTCTGAGTACAAAGGCAGGAATTAGCCCTTGAGCACAACTAATGTAGCCCTAAAACAAAACAAAATAAGTCTTACAATAAAGCAGTCCTGAGTACTCTTTATCAACAAATCAACTCACCTGATAAAATTAGTCAGGAGGACTTTAGAGGATGCAAGAAATCATGCACATAAAGCACTAAATGTAAAGTCTGGTATATTAAATTCTCAGGATTCTAGGAAACTCAAACAAATTAAAATGCTTAGTAAATTCAGGCTATTTCCACCAGTATTGCTGTTCCCAGACTCAGGTCATAAAGATAATACAGGTAGTAATGTGCTTGCCTTTCATGTACTAAGTCAGTCTCCAGCACTTATTATAGTCTCCCCAAACCCTATCAAAACTGTGTCCTGAGCACAGAGCCAGGAGTATGCTCTGAGTACCACTGGATGTGGCCACAAATCCAAAAGCAACAACTAAAATACCACCAAGTTTCCCAGCCTTTCCCCCTGAATTTAGTGTTTAAGTATGTTTATCCTGTGATTGGCTCTGTTCTGGACATATAACATGTACTCATTAACTTAATACTCATAAAAATCATACACAATTGGTTCTAATTTTATTCTAACTTAATTTTTTTTTTTGTCTGTCACACCCTGCAATGCTCAAAAATTACCCTAGATTTGTGCTCAGGGATCATTCTTGGTTCTATGTGCAAAAATTACTCTTTGTGGTACTCTAGAAACTGTATGCAGCATCAGAGATTAAAACTGGGTGACCTGGGGACAAGAAAAGCTCCTTACCATCTTTATTATCTCTCCAGTCCCTTTTAACCCTCACTTTGGAAAGGAAAGCCAAGACAGAGAAAGGCTAATCTTTGTGTTTTCAGCACAAAGAAAGGGTGATAGATCTAAGAACTAAACTAAGGAAACATTTTATTTTTTTAATAGATTTTATTATACCACCATAAGATAAAAAATTACAAAAATGTTCACGTTTGTGTTTTGGCCATACAGTATTCCAGCACCCATCCCTCCACCAGTGCCTGTTTTCCATCACCAATGTCCCCAATTCCCTCCCCCTCTCCTAGCCTGCCTCTATGGGAGGTTCTTTATTTCTTTTTCTCTTTCTCTCTTTCTCTCTTTTTTTCTTACATATTGTGGATTAGTACATATATTTAGAGGTTATCATGTGTTGGAGGACAGGTTTAGCTAACCTGGGAGTTTTGTTGTTTTGCCCACTCCCAGCTTAATCTATTTAAGTCAAGGTTCATTCTAATGAGACCTCTCTTCTATGTAAACACTGCTAGAGGGTGTGGCAGTTAAAGAAGTCACCTTGATTAAATAACTTCTGACTTATACATCTACTAAGACTTCTATGTTTTCTAGATTGGGCACAGCTCCTCTTTACACCCACAGCACCCAGAGTGGGACAGTTAGAATTTACCAGGAGACTACCACCCTGGCTACGTTGAGACTATAGGAAGACTATAGGAAGGATCATACTAGTTTGCTCTAAGCAGGTGAGTGTGACCCTTTCAGTACAGGAGAGCAAGATACTCAGAATCACCCTGGTGCAGATAATAATAAGAAGGACCTTGTGGGTATCATCTAGATTACATGAAGCTCATGAAGTTAAGATGTATTACTTTATATCTTTCCTCTCTCTCTCTCCCCCCCAGTGTTTTACATAAGAGATAATCTTGGGATTAGACCTTGGCATAACCTTTGTTTATACCTGCAATAGGGTGTGGCACTACACTCTGTTTAGAGTTCTTTGTTGACATGACCATTCTGGTTGGATTACTTTGGTGTATATAAGGGGGACAGACTTGAGGCCCCTTCACCTTTTGGGCCTTTTAGCTTTCGGCTTTTGGCTCCTGTGGCTTTTGGTTCCTTGGCCTTTTGCTTTTGGCTTTTGGCTTTTTGCTCTTTGGCTTTTTGCTCCTTCTTCTAGGTAGGACTCAGCTCGAGTGAGATCCTCTCTCTTTGGTGGGAGATTTAGGCTCTTTTGTATGGTCTAAGTTCGGACCAGCTAAAGTTTGTTCATTATATTGGAGTGCTGTGGAAGAGCTTTTGTACTATTAAAAGTCTTTTTGGAACTGCACCAGACTCGTGAGTTTTCATCTGTTCTCTCGGCATCCTCGGAAGTAGAAGAGAACCTCTGTCCTGACACTGTCTGGGACCCCAGGGGCCATTCCCCTACAATCATGTATATCATAAGACCCAGCAACACCACTTCTGGGGGATTTAACCCAGGGCTTCAAAAACACAAAGGCACTGCCATCTGTGTTTTTTTAACTATTTATTTTTACAATTACAAAGATATACAATTAAAAAGCTCATATTTTGGTTTTGGTCATACAGTGTTCCAATACCCATCCCACCACCAGTGCCCATCTCCCACCACTAACATCTCCGGTTCCCTCCCCCTCCCCCAGCCCTCCTCCATGGCAGGTTCTTTATTTCTTTCCTTCTCTCTCTTTCTCTTATCCTTCCCATCCAGACTATGGATTACAGAACATACATTAAAGGGTTGTCATGTATATCTTTTTGACTCTATTTAATGCTCAGTTCTAGGTTGGCATTAGTACCCTAGACAATTGTTAGCACACTGTTCCATTTTCTGTCTTACTTAACCTCTGACTCCCACACATTTGTGATAATTTCCACCTTTGACAAGACCTCCTGATATATGTTTCACTTGACCTTGGATATTGGTATCATAATATGTACATATATATTTATGTTATGCAGATAAATGCAGTCATTCTGTCTGCTCTCTCCTTCTGGCTAATTTCACTCAACATAATCTTCTCCATGTCCATCCATTTATAGGCAAATTTTATAACTTCATTGTTCCTAACAGCTGCATAGTATTTCATTGTGTAGATGTACCAAAGCTTCTTTATCCAGTCATCAATTTTCGGGCACTCTGGTTGCTTCCAGATTCTGGCTATTGTGAATAATGCTGCTATGAACATCAAAGTAGGGATGGTGTTTCCGCTGCGTATTTTTGGTTTCCCAGAATAGATTCCCAGAAGTGATATGCCTGGGTCAAATGGGAGTTCAATTTCTAGTCTTTGGAGGAATGTCAATCTTGTTTTCCAGAAAGGCTGTACCAGCCAGCATTCCCACCAACAATGGATGAGTGTCCCCCTTTTCCCCACATCCATGCCAGCACTTGTTGTTCTTGCTCTTTTGAATATGTGCCAGTCAGTGGTGTAAAGCGGTATCTCATTGTTGTCTTGATTTGCATCTCTTTGATGATTAGTGATGATGAGCATTTTTTCATATGTTTTTTGGCCATTCTAATTTCTTCCCTTGCTGAAGTTTCTGTTCATTTCTTCTCCCCATTTTTTGATGGGGTTGTTTGTTTTCTTCTTGTAAAGTTCTACCAGTGCCTGATATATCCTGGATATTAACCCCTTATCAGATGGGTATTGGGTGAATATTCTTTCCCATTCTGTGGACTGCTTTTTGTATCTTACTCACTGTTTATTTTGAGGTGCAGAAGCTTTTTAGTTTCATGTAGTCCCATATGTTTATCTTTTCTTCTAGTTGCTTTGTTAGTGATGTTTCACCTTTGAAGATGCCTTTAGCTTCAATGTCGTGGAGGGTTTTTTTCTATATTTTCTTCAATGTACTTTATGGATTAAAGTCTGATATTGAGATCTTTAATCCATTTTGATCTGATTTTTGTGCATGGTGTTAGACACAGGTCCAAATTCATTTTTTACATATCGCTGCCCAGTTTTCCCAACACCACTTGTTGAAGAGGCTTTCCTTACTCAATTTTAGACTCGTTGCACCTTTATCAAAGATTAAATGATCACGTGTTTGAGGTTGAGTGTCAAGATACTCAATTCTATTCCATAGGTCCACAGGTCTGTTTTTATTCCAATACCATGCTGTTTTAATTACTACTGCCTTGTAGTACAGTTTGAAGTTGGGAAAGGTGATGCCTCCCATCTTCTTTTTCCTGAGCATTGCTTTAGCTATTCTTGAGGGTTTATTGTTCTGGTACAAATTTCAGGATTGTTTGGTCAATTTCTTTGAAGAATGTCATGGGTATCCTTACAGGGACTGCATTGAATCTTTACAGAGCTCTAGGGAGTATTACCATTTTGACAATGTTGATTCTCCCCATCCATGAGTAGGGAATATGTTTCCATTTACTTGTGTCCTCTTTTATCTCTTGGAGCAGTGTCTTGTAGTTTTCTTTGTACAGGTCCTTTACATACTTGGGTAAGTTGATTCCTAGGTATTTGATTTTCTGTGGCACAATGTGAATGGAATTGTTTCCTTAATATCCCTTTCTTCTCTTTCGTTATTTGTGTATAGGAAAGCCACCGACTTTGGGGTGTTGATTTTATATCCTGCCACTCTACTATATGCGTCTATTGTTTCTAGGAGTTTTTTGGTGGACAGTTCAGGGTTCTCTAGATATAATATCATGTCATCTGCAAATAACGATAGCTTGACTTCTTCCTTGCCTATCTGGATGCCCTTGATGTCCTTTTCTTCTCTGATTGCTATGGTAAGTACTTCCAGTACTATATTGAATAAAAGAGGTGAGAGTGGGCAACCTTGTCTTGTCCCTGATCTAAGGGGGAAGGCTTTCAATTTTCCCCCCATTTAGAATGATGCTCACTGTGGGCTTTTGGAAGATGGCTGTAACTATCTTGAGGAAAGTCCCTTCAATTCCCATTTTCTGGAGGGTTTTAATCATGAACGGGTGCTGGATCTTGTCAAATGCTTTCTCTGCGTCTACTGATAGGATCCTATGGTTTTTATTTTTTCTTTTTATTGATATGATGTATTATGTTGATTGAATTGCGAATGTTGAACCATCCTTGCATTCCCGGGATGAATCCTACTTGGTCATGATGTATAATCTTCTTGATGAGTCTTTGGATTCTGTTTGCTAGTATTTTGTTGAAGATCTTAGCATCCGTGTTCATTAGGGATATTGGTCTGTAGTTTTCTTTCTTTGTGTTGTCTCTCTCTGCTTTGGGTATCAGGGTGATATGTGCCTCGTAGAAGCTGTTTGGGAGTGTTTCTGTTTCTTATATTTCCTGGAAGAGCTTGAAAAGGACTGGCAGTAGGTCCTCCTTAAAGGTTTGGTAAAATTCACTAGTAAATCCATCTGGACCTGGGCTTTTGTGTTTGGGAAGACTTGGATAAATTCCTGAAGTCCTATAACCTCCACAGCTGATACAAGAAGACCTCCAATACCTGAATAAGCCTATCACCACTGAGGAAATAGAAACAGTAATTAAATGTCATCTGCACTTTTATGTCTATTGTAGCACTTGTCACAATAGCCAGAATCTGCAAACAACCTGATTGCCTGAGAACAGATGATTGATTAAAAAAAAAAACTAACATACATCTACACAATGGAATACTATGCATCTGTTAGGAAGAATGTAGTCATGAAATTCACTTATAAATGTATGGAATGAATAGTATCATGCTGAGTGAAATGAGTCAGAAAGAGAGATACAGATATTGCACTCATTTGTGGGATATAAAATAAAACCAAATAATGAAACCAATACCGAAGGACAGTAGAAACCAGTCTCAGAATGTTTGGTCTATGGCTGAAAGACTGCTTCAAGTGCCTGAGGAAAATGAAATTGGGGACAGGGAAGGGACCACTATGGCAGAGGTAGCTGGAAATGGTCATTCTGGCTAAGAGCTGCATGCTGAAAACAGGTAAAGGAACAAGCACAATAACCTCTTAGGATTTGTAATGCAAACCTTAATGCCCAAAGGGAGGGAGAGAGAGAAAAAAAAGTACCTGCCATCCATAGAGACAGGTTGGGGGATGGGGGGGGGGAGGCAAGAGGGAAATTGGGTGCATTGATTGTAAGAAATATACATGGTGGAGGGATAGGTATTGGACCATTGTATGAATGAAACCCTATCATGAATAATTCCTGACTGTGTCAATTATATACAGCACTGCATGATTGTGTATTTAATCACTACATGATTGAATCACCACATGGTAAATCAATAAAAAAATAAAATTAAAAATAAATGGGCCTTCATATCAGAAATGCACAGATGGTTCAATATACGCAAACTGGTATCTTCTTCCCCAGCACATTTAATTGCCTATGTTGTAAATATATCAACAAAGGCAAAAGATAATAATCTCATTATTGTATCAATTACTGAAGATTGAACCTTTGAAAACTCTAATACAACTTCATATTCATAATTAAAACTCTTAACCTTCATCAAGATAGTGTTGGCCATTTACAATAAAACCATAGTCATTATCACATGAAATGGTGAGAAAATGAAAGCCATCTGTCTGAGATCAGGCATAAGAAAAGAACACCCATTTTCTCCACTATTATTTAATATTATATTTAAAGTCATGCTTTCAGTAATTATGCAAGATTAATACATAAAATAATCCTTATAAGCTAAGTAAGAGAGAGAGAGAGAGAGAGGGAGAGAGAAGGACATATATTGAATGTTCTCAGTCATCTGCAGTATCTAGAAGCACAAGACTAGGGATCACTTGATCACTTGACATCCTGTTATTCATCAATTTGCTTGAGCAGGTGCCAGTAACATTTCCATTTGACCCGATCATGTGCTAGTGTAGCCCAATGGCATCTAGTTTCTTCAGGAATACAAAGAGCCTCAAACTGTTCATTCAGGGTGTTGACAAAGAAGTCTGACCATCTTGTAGGTAGGTGGCCACAAGATCTTTTGATATCCTGTGGTATCCAGTCAGTAATGGCTCTAGTCCAGCTGTCATATCCAAATCGCATTACATGTCCAGCCCATTTGATTTTTGATGGCTTGGCAAAGGAGACAGCATCTCTTTCTCTGGAAGAGCAATGGAGGTTGGAAATCCGATTCCTTCTTTCACTTGAATGAGGCGTGATATTCCAAGCATAGCTCTTTCGATTACATGTCCAGCCCATGTAATTGGACATGGGCTGGACATGTAATGCGATTTGGAGACAACCGCTGGACTAGAGCCATTACCGACTGGATCCCACGGGATGTCAAAAGATCAAGTGGCCGCCCACCTACAAGATGGTCAGATTTCCCTGTCAAGACCCCTGAAGGAACGGTTTGAGACTCTTCATATTCCTGAATCAATCAGATGCCATTGGGCTACATTGGCCCGTGATAGGGTCCAACGGAAATGTTACTGGCGCCTGCTCGAGCAAATCGATGAATAACGGATTCAAGTGATTCAAGTGATTCAAGCTCTTTCAATCCTCTTTGGGAGACCCAAATAGCGTTCTCATTCCACTTTCGTATGGCCCAGGTTTCTGAGGCGTATGTTAATGCAGGAAGAATGGTGGAGTAGAAGAGATGTGCCTGGAGTCGGAGGCTCTTTGTCTTTTTAGCAGTTCTTTGATGATTTTTAAGGCATTCCATGACTCCTCTTCTTCCTCCTGAAATGGAATGTAAAAGGTGGGCAAAGCATTGGGCCTAGAATTCAGAATGAGATTGCTAAGGAAGGTGGAAAATGGAGGAATAAAGCAAATTAGGTAACAGAGGGACAGAGCCTTGGACACTTTGCTGGCATAGAAATGAAATAATTATATAAATCAAAATAATTAGAGTTATTACTGCAAGTGTGGGATCCACACTAATTAAACTGATGAAATGAGTCTGTTAAGGAAGCAGGCTATTGGCTAGGGGAGAACTTTTTGGTTGTTGGTGGAGAAAGTTAACACTGGTGGTGGGTCCTTTGTAACCATGTAAAACACTATACTTATATAACTATCATTAGCAGCTTTGTAAAATCAAGGAACCCAAGAAGAAAGAAAGAAAGAAAGAAAGAGAGAAAGAAAGAAAGAAAGAAAGAAAGAAAGAAAGAAAGAAAGAGAAAGAGAAAGAAAGAAAGAAAGAAAGAAAGAAAGAAAGAAAGAAAGAAAGAAAGAAAGAAAGAAAGAAAGAAAGAGAAGGAAAGAACAAATGAACGAACAAAAGAAAGAAATAAAGCAAAAAAGAAAGAACGAAGGAAAGAAAGAACACGTTGGATCTCTTAAGTAATTAGACCAGAGAGAAATGCTGTTTGCCTCCAAGCAAGCAAGCATGCCCCCTGATAACTCAAAGGCAACTAAAATACAAAACTACCGTGAAGTAGACGAGACTTGTGAAGGCTTAGAGAAATATTTAACTGGCATTGTCTTTGGTACAGAGACATATCATCTCAAAAACCCTCTTCTCTACCCTATAAAGACATTTCCAGACAGATCTTGGCTTAACACTTTAGGTGAGGTGCTGGGAAAAATTACCTGATGGCATTTGACCCTCCCTGCCAGGGGAAGTTGCATTTAGCTTGTAGTTCCTCCCAGATCTACTAGGAGGCTTTGAATGAGCTCTGGATACTTGTAAAAAGCCAGAAGGCCTTCTGAATTTGCTACATTTCTATAGAACTGTTTTCCTGTTTTCATCTCAGTGAAATTGCTACATTTCTATAGAGCTGTTTTCCTGTTTTCATCTCTAGATAGCCCAGCCCAGAATGGGCCGGGCTGGGGAGTTTGGGTGGATTTCTAGCTATAAAATAAGCTGCAAGAAGAAAGAAGGCCCTTTTTGCCATTTCGCCTTCCCTTGGTGTTTTACTTCTCCATTCTCTCCATTTTCTGTTGGGTCTTAACATGTGGTGGCAGCCATCTTGGCCTACATGTGACTGGGGCCTACTTGGGAACCCAGAGTCTGGAAGTTTTCCGTGCACTTTGATTGTATAGCAGGAAACTGTGATAGTAAAGCCCTTTTTAAAACTGCATCGGATTCCTGAGTATCGATCCATTCCCTCCGACTTCGGAGGTAGAAGGGAACTTGCTTCCCAGTACTGTCAGGGACCCCTGCGGCTTCTCTGACAAGAGAGGAAGAGAGAATGGAAGAAGGAAGGAAGGAAGGAATTAAGGAAGGAAGAAAGGAAGGAAGGAAAGAATGAAGGAACGAAGGCAGACAGAAGAAAGGAAGGAAGGAAAGGAGAGATGGTGGGAGGGTGGGAAAGACAGAGGAGAAAGGAGAGGGAGAGAAAGAAAAAAGAAAGAAATGAGGAGAAAGTAAGGATGATTTCCATTTATTATTTGAAATATTTAAAACATATTTTGAATCCTTTCATGTTCTTGGCACTCATATATAAGACCGCACATATACTATCTTAGAGGCTAGGTCTGGAAATAATTTTCTTATTTTTATTCTATGTTTCCTAAAATGTGTGTTAATTTTCCTTTAAATAGTTTCCCAATATTTCCAAATCCCTTTGTAACCAAAGGGCATACAGCTGCAGAACTAATCCCCCGGGATTAATTAATCCATGTGGTTCTATTCACTGCTACTTTGGCTTAATGGTCTTCTACCAACAAAACAACCTTCCACTGGTATCTTCTTCCCCAGCAAGTAATGCAACTCTCTACAGAAGACTACCCCCTAGAATGTTTTCTGCAATATGTGGGTCTCCATACTGCTGCTATTGATAACCCCTTTGTCCTGTATCTTTGGCTTCCATGATTTCACCCAATTCTGGTTTTTCTTTTTCCTGTGACTACACTTAGATTCAGAATCCTTTATTTCTGCTTGCTGTATGGACTTATACATTTGGAATTCAGATAATTTCAAACAATTTGGCCCAAATGTAATTTATTTTGTTTTCACCTTTCAATTGATTATTCATATACCCTGCACTTCAGGTAACATTAATGATATTTTCCTATCAACTGGTTAGGATATCAAATAATAAACCTTTTTTAAAAAGTTTTAAAATATTTTTTGTATACTCCCACATCCAGGAAACCATGATTTTACCATTGAAAATTCTTTTATATTATTACCTTACATATACTGAGACATATTTCTCTCACTGACCTTTTATACTGCCCATTTGTAATAATGTCCCAGGGTGCTCTTCTTGCCATTGGCATCTTTCCTTTTTGAAACTATCCTCACCATGGCCAGTTACCACTCAGCTACATCTGGCTTTTTAGGTTGAAAGGTCTTTTATCTTTCATCCAAAATTCAAAACTATATCTTATTAAATTAAAGCCCAAAATGTCAGATCTTTAAATTTTCTTTTTTATGTATATTCATTTATGTGTGTGCCCAGTAGAAAGTTTTCCCACTCCAAACATTGCAGAATCCCAATTCTCATTTGCAAGTTTCTAAAGCTCATTGTGTGGTTTTTTAAAAAATATTTTTGAGGAGGTACCTAGAGTAAAATTGAGGAAATCAGACAAGCAGTTATATGGAAATTAAATTAAAATGAAATTACATTAAATTAAAATGTAAGCTACTTTAAGAGAGCTGCTCATGATCTCTTGTTATGCCTCACAACACTTAGCAAAGTACCTTGTTTAACGTGATTGGGTTCAGACCCAGGAAAGAGGGAAGTTGCATTAATCAGAAGCAGATGGGGGCAGTCAAGACTCTACAGAATAAAATACACCAGTCCTGAAGGAGAAAATTGCATGGATTTCAGAAGCAAAATATTTGTGTGTGATGAGTTGGAGTTTGGAGAGGGCTTCTTTTATATATCTATATCTATCTATATCTATATCTATATAGATATAGATATATACTAAATTTTTTTTGAATGGAAAAAGTAAGCCCCAAAGAGCCAAAGATGATGTTAATGGATGAAATGCTTTGCACACATGGAATGGAAAATTGTGCTCTGTTAAGTCAAAAAGCAGCTTCTGAAGAATACATTGTGGCTGCGGCTTCACAGGTGCCTGACCCGCTGGCCCACGACATCCTTGCAACGTGTGTTTGGCTCTGCTCCGCCACTCCCACTGCCATGAGGGGAAGATCAGATTCAGTGAGGCAGAAACTTCTAGAACTGCTTGAATCTACTATTCCTGCCAAAGATGATCCCCCCTTCACACCCTTTTATCCACACACAGGAGCATTAAAGAACTAAACAGTCTCGTCTTAACTTCCTCCCAACCTCACTCTTTTGGCTCATCATCTTCAGAGGAGCAGCTGTTTTTCAGCTGATGTTTAAACTCACACACTCTGAATTAAACGATGAATCCTTCATAAAACAGAGAGCTCCTTTGCTCTGGTTTGTTTTAATTTCTCCTGAACATCATTCCTTCAGGGGTGCCTCACTTTACACATTTTAAACTCTCTTCAAGAACATATGGTTTATGCACTGTAGTAAAAATCCAATATTTGCACAATGACTTGGGTTGAAATTCCCAAGAGAATGCCATTTAGAAAAAACACATGGGGAATCCTTTCTTTTTTTTTTTTTTTTTTGTTTCTTCCTTTGGCTTTTATTTTTGTTCCTCTGAAGGAAATAATCCTTTGATAGTATAAATGATTGATTATCTTCACTCTTTCTGAAGAAGCTGCACTCCATTTTTTATAAGTTTAGTAGATTTCGAAGGCTTGTTCACTGGGTTTCTGAGAACAAGGCAGCCACTTGGTTCCAGTGAAATAGTTATTCCTAGGCCCTGAGCTGGTTTCATGCTTCTTCCCTCATTTCCTCAGCTTATTCTTATTCTAGAACAGCACGGCCTTTGAGAAAATGGGTAGTGCTATGGGAGTCCAAATATATACTAAACCCACACTGTCAATTAACAGTGTATTTGGGTAGAAGAAAAGACTTGCTGGCCAAGAGGTGACATAAAAGGGGGGGTCATGAGAACTTGGAAAGTGGGTGTGGGAAGTAGTTTTGTACTTCAAAACCTGAAACAGGGACACTATTGTACTCTTATTACCTAAACTATAGTGAAATATACTTAAGTGGAATTAAGGAGAAATGTAATATGCAATAAATATATTAGAATTTGTACAACCAAACAAATGCCATTCCTCCAAGGCATCCTTATGGAACAATTTGTACTGTTCTGAAATTGTTCTTTGTGAGTTGCCTTAGTTCTAGTTTAGAAATGACACTAATGGACAGTGCACCAAACCTAATCCATAGCATATCCCTTCTAAGGACAGCTGTGGTCCTGCTGTGTATGTGAGACCAGAACCTTTGAGAAGTTGGTTTTAGGGACAGTTCTATCTAGTGATGTTAACTTTTCAATGTCACCCTTTTCTCTCATCTCTTTTTTATAACTCTTCAATTAAACATAATAGTGCAATTTAACGATGTCAATTCATTCTATCTGCATAGTATTTTGATGCAGAGGAAACATCATCAGTATCTTCATATTTTCACTATCTATCACTATCTTCCCGTTAATCATCTATTTGCTAGAGCGGGCACCAGTAATATCTCCATATGTCCTGTTTCATGCTAGTAGAACCCAAAGGCATCCGCTTGCTCCAGGAACATAAAGAGCCTCAAACCATTATATTAGGTCACGGGAATGACCTAATATAAATGTTACTGGTATTTGGCATATCAATTACTACATGAGCAGCTTGCCAGGCTTGCCGTGCGGGTGGCATACTGTTGTAGTCACCACTAAATAAAGCATTTATTGATGAACCGTGCAGCCACTAGCAGCCCCCGTGAGCCGGGCTGTGATAGTCTGGTCTGCTGGGTGGAGTTGTGACGAGAGGGAAGTCCGGATGTGGAAAATGGCAGGCCCCATGGAGTAGGCGAGGGTGGTCTGGCTTGTTGTGAGGCTCTGCTGGGGTGGCAGGCCAGGGCTAGAACCCTCCATGCTTCCCTGGCACCTCAGAGCAGCTGGGCACAGGGAGAGCAAGTAGCAGCTCTGCCCCATGTCTGAGAGTCTCTGGTTCAGCATACTTGGGCTGGATTGAAAAAAAAAAAACTGCTGCAGGGTGGCTGTTGATGATCCGGGCTGTGATAGTCTGGTCTGCTGGGTGGAGTTGTGACGAGAGGGAAGTCCGATGTGGAAAAATGGCGGCCCCCATGGAGTGGGGGGGGTCCTCTGGCTTGCTGTGAGGCTCTGCTGGGGTGGCAGGCCAGGGCTAGAACCCGCCATGACTCCCGGCACCTCAGAGCGGCTGGGAACAGGGAGAGCAAGTAGCAGCTCTGCCCCATGTCTGAGAGTCTCTGGTTCAGCATACCTGGGCCGGATTGAAAAAAAAACTGCTGCAGGGTGGCTGTTGATGATCCGGGCTGTGATAGTCTGGTCTGCCGGGTGGAGTTGTGGACGAGAGGGAAGTCCGGATGTGGAAATATGGCAGGCCCCATGGAGTAGGGGAGGGTGGTCTGGCTTGTTGTGAGGCTCTGCTGGGGTGGCACGCCAGCACTAGGAACCCGCCATGCCTCCCGGGCGCCTCATGAGCAGCTGGGCACAGGGAGAGCAAGTAGTAGCTCTGCCCCCATGTCTGAGAGTCTCTGGTTCAGCATACCTAGGCCGGATCTTCATATTTTATACACACAAATAAAAAGACTCTCAGAGGGGCTGAAGCAATAATACAGAATATAGGACTCTTACCTTGCAGGCAGCCAGCCTGGGTTGTGGTTCACCCCATATCATCCCCTCGCTCCAACCAGGAGTAGTGATTTCTGACTGTAAAACTAGGAGTAAGTCCAGAGCACAGCTAAATGTGACTCCCTCCCCAGCCCCCCGTCCCCCAAAAAAATGAATTTCAGATACAGAGAGTTACAGGAAGAGCTGTGGTTTTGGTGCTTATCTAGCTTGGGATCACCTGTCACCTGTCACCTGTATCACCTGTCTTCCCGTTGTTCATCGATTTGCTCAAGCGGGCACCAGTAACATCTCCATACTTCCTGTCAAAACCAAGTGTAGCCCAAGGGTATCTGCTCGCTCCAGGAACATGAAGAGCCTCAAATCATTCTTTCAGGTCATGGGAATGAGGCCTATAACTATTACTGGTTTTTGGCATATCAAATACAGCACGGGTAGCTTGCCAGGCTCTGCCGTGTAGGTGGTACATTCACCTAGCTTGGGATATGAAGCAATTATACCTAAACTCACCCTTGCCTTTTAACAAGGTCACTACAGGCCTCCTTCTAATGGTAATAGCAATTAAAATCTGCTTTTCTTTTGCAGGTACAAGACTTTGCTGTCCTATTTTAATTTAATCCCTTAGTATGGTCTGTCGGGCGCTCCGCCAGGGTCCCCGACAGTGCCGGGAAGCGAGTTCCCTTCTACCTCGGAGCAGGCGAGAATGGATGAACACTCAGGAGTCCGATGCGGTTTTAAAAGACTTTTACTTATCACAGGTTCAGGCATACAAATCAGCAAAAAGGAAAAAACCCGATGCTTAGGATTCCAGGCTAGAACCCCAGCCACGTGTAGGCCAAGATGGCGACCACCACGTGTGAAACTTCCAAGGGGAATAAACGCCCACAAGGCGAGATCCCACCGGGAAGAAGAAACCCGGGAGAGCGGGAACCGGCAAGTTTATACCCCCTCACAACTCAGACCTTCCTCCCATTGTTATGGGAAAGCAGGGGAGGGTCCAATGCCCTCAGGTAACCCCTCCCTGCATCTCACCTAGGGCCTTTACTGTGCTAATGTTTTGAGCCGGGAAGGCCTTTGGAAATGTAGAGAAGGGGGGGGTTTCTGAGATGGCATGTCACTGTACCAAGGGACCAACACCAATGCCAGTTAAATATTTCTCCAAGCCTTCCACAAGTCTCCTCTACTTCATTGTAGTTTTATATTTTATCAGGGAGCCATGCTTGTTTGTTTGGAAGCAAACAGCATTTCTCTCTGGTCTAATTACTTAGGTGTCCTTACGTGGCCAGGCTAATATGCTGGTAAGATCTAGCTAGTCCCACGATGATTGTGATAGCATGGGGAGAATATTTATACCAGCTAGTACAGCATACATGGTCAGATAAACTGCCACATTTAGACTACCCCCTTATCTACGGAGGTGATTTTCGGAGGGGCAATCCAGAGCAGATGCAGCGGCCCTTAGGGAGTCCTGCAACAATGGTCCTTATAAATTCTTACAATTATCATATATGAATGAGAAATCCAAATTTTTTTTTACCTGTCTAAGGTCCCATAACTATCTGGTGTGTGTGTGTGGGGGGGTAGGGAGAGCTCACTCACTGTTTTAAGCTAATAAGAATAAAAGAATTGGGACTTCGTTACAGAAATACTAGAGTAGTAGTATAAAAAATGTTTGAGGACAGAATTAGAAGTCCTTAAATTTTATTATAACAACCTTGTTCTTATTTCTCCCAGCACACACACATTAACACACGTGCATAACAAACATGCACACACACATCAAAACAATGGAAATTCACATCATTCCAGGCACAGTCATGCACATTCATGGAGAAGGCCCACATTCATGAACGAACACGGACTCACAACTTCAGGAAAGATTATTTCCTTCTATGAAAGGTAGCAGAATATACTGGACAAAATTTTACGTTCACGGACTCCTCTAAGGTTATCTCCCTAGCCTTCTACAGCTGGACTTGTCAGGTCTGCTTGCAGTGTGGGTGACATCATGGGTCTTGTAAACTGGTGCTCCAGAGATAAGAAGCTTGTGACTGTATAGATAGAGGAAATATTATTTACTATCTGGTGGCATTGCCCCTGCCGTTGAGAAGCTCAGCAACACCAGAAAGAGACAAAAAACAAAGTTCATATCCATGGAAATCCCATATGGCTCCATTCTCTTTTGAGCTCTCTGTGCCATCAAGAGGCATTTCCCTTCTCTCCAGCACCTGGTACTTGAACCTCACTATTACCTTTCATTTGAATGGTGAAATAGTCTTGTGTATCCATTGGTTCTCTGGCCATTTTCATTCTCCACTTACTTTTTAACTACTGCTGTGTATCACAACTTTGCTCTGTCTTAGCCCGCAAAAACTTTTTTTGCTACATTAACCCATTAATCTACCTGCTCTTAAGATTTTTGGACAGGCCATTTTTAGGTTGTAAAATAACTTGGTAACTTGCCAAGGCATCCCAATATTTTAAATACATGACTAAATCAAGGACTTTTGCATTTGTTAAAGTTGCCCTTATTGTTTATTTAAATGTTTTTATTTTAGTGATATTGCATGGCTACAGTCATATTAATTGTATGCTTGTGTTGTACAAAGTTACTTCACTTACCAGAGTAGCAAAGACCCTCCATTACTGTCCTCCATTACTGTCACCTTTAATCGGCATCTTCCTTCTTCACCCCTAATTCTTCTACTCCCTTGCTTACTTTATTGTCTGACTTCTGCAGTGTACAGTCATGTTCCCAGGAATGCTTGTTTCATTTTAAAGATCCTAAAGGTGTATTTCTTCATTACGTTATCCATGTTATTCGTTTAGTCTCCAAATTTCTCACCAGATATTGGCTTCCTTTCTCAATGCTCAAATGCACCAGTGTCCCCTCTATGAAGTGGTCCCTGATTTACTGCAAAGCATTTTCACAAGTAATGCTAGAAAGGCCTCTGAGATGCATACAAGACCTCTGAGACGTGGGAGCAGCACAAGTCATATTTCATTCTGTGAGCCAGGGTTTGCTCTAAAGCCTTCAGGACTACTAAGTCCTCCAATATTTTTGGAGAGGCCACTCAGATCCCCATTTTGTAAATGTGGAAGCTGAGGATAGGCATAACAGAACTTGCTCAAAAATCGCACTTATGGTAGGTGACAGAGGCAGAAAGGCAGGCTGAGGCTACCTGTTCTCCTCTCCAAAGTGCATGCCTCTAATATCAGTCAGCATGAAGCCAAACGAGCACAGAGGATTCTCTGTCTGATCTCATGTTTGCAGCCCCGCCTCTAAATCATTTCAGTGCATGCCAGTGACTGCAGAAAGATGTACTGATGCCTAATACAAGTGTATAAAATAATTTAAGTGACTTTTCTCGATGAGTCAGATCACCCCAGTTCCCCTGCTTTCTCAAAATGTTGCAGAAAGATCTGTACCATGAGAGGGAATCATGCTCTCAATGACTGTTTCTGACATTTTAGTGTAAATCAGAAAATTCTGATGGGAAAAGTTACAATTCTTGGAATCTATCAAAATAGGTATAAAAGTAAGCCTGGGGGGTGAGGCCAGAGAAAGCACAGAGAGCAGGGTGTTTGCTTGCATGTGGCCTACCCTGGTTTGATCCTGGCTCTCCACTTTGTTTTCTGAACACTAACAGGAGTGACCTTAAGCAAAAGAGCCAAGAAAAAAGACTGAGCATACTGGGTGGCCCGGAAACAAACAAATAAACAAAAAAAGCCAGCCTGAGTCACACATGACATATTCAAATCTCTTTCCTTAAGTTCAAAGGACTTACCTTAAAATGCTTGGGTCTGTCCTTGTCCATCTCTGCATACGTCATCATTGTCCATCTTTGAATATGTCACAGTCACCTTGGAATTTCCAAGTGGGCCCAGGTCACAGCAGAACCTCCACCTCTAGCCTCATGGTAGAACCGGCCCTTGCTATGTAGTTTTGACCTCGACTATGCAGTGTAGCTGTACATTGCTTAAAGCTGAGGTGACAAGGGGCCCAGAGGGCAATCCATCAGTCTTCATTTCGCTGCATAAAATAATCAAGTCAGAATATTAATATTGTGGTAATTGCTTCCCCCATCATGTTTACAGAAAGAGAGAAACAGCTGGGGCGGTTGACATCTGAAACAGGAGCGGCTGATCGTTACTTGTGCAGCAGATGGGCCTGGGTTATGAATAAGCAGCAAATGTGAAAAAGAGATTTTCAGGGTTGAGCCAGACTTGTTTCATGCAAAACTAGTTAACCCTTGCTGTTTGCCTCTGATAGAAGACTTGGCTTGCCAGGCTGATTCATTTTGTGTTGGGAGATCTGGGTAGGACAGGATTTGACAAAGACTTGAGTAACATTGGACTAGTCAAGTGCAAGGGATTAGCTGATGTCCATTTGATAAGGATGTTCAAGGTCAAAACACAGCACAGACCCTCCTAGTATGACTGGAAGTGCAGCCTTTCCTCTTTGCATTCAAGTATCTATCAGCTGTATACAGCAATGCAGAGCAGGGCAAGTCAGCCACATGAGGAACAGGGGCTCACTGATCCTGCATAGGTCATGATTTTATTTTTTTATCTTGTTTTATTTTATTTTTGTTGGTTTTCAAGTCACACCTGGTGATGCTTAGGGGGTTGCTCCTGGCTCTGCACTCATGAATTACTCCTAGCAGTGCTCAAGGGACCATAAAAGTTACACCAGGGACCAAACCTGGTTTGGCTGCATGCAAGGCTAAAGCCCTACCCAGTGTACTATCGCTTCAGCCCATGCTATGATTTTAACAGGTAGCTTTTTAAAAGGTACATTCCCGTTTTCCTTCACTACCTTCACCACAATACCTTTGCCATGAACTAAATATACATTTTAGTGCTGAAATTTTATATACTTCATGTTATATAACTATGAAGCTCATTAAAATGAGTGTCCTTGAGAGGGGTGACACATTAAAAGCTTATCAGCATTTAATTTTCACCATATGTAAATAAGTTCTGTCAAAGCCTTAGCAAACAGCATTATTCTCTGAGAGCAGTTCCTTATAAAGATGGGCAGGTGATGGCCAGAGGAAAACTGGAGAGGGGCCTGAGCATTGCGAATCTCCTAACTTCACCATCTACCCAATTTCTGCCTCTGCTGGCCTTGTGTTCTTGCACAATAATTGACCTTGAGATATGGGAACTGATAAATTTCAAGAATCCAAAACAATTCGAAGCAAGTCTGAGTAATAACAAGTACTATGATGAAGTCATAGTAGATTGTGCAGAGAAAATGGAACTAAGCTTGTGGAAACGTCTTGAAAGTTGTGAAGTAACACGCAAGCATAAGGTAGCAGTGATATTGTGATGGTATCTGGAGCAGTGGTGTAGGTAGAACTAATTCTTAACAGTGGGTGGAATGACATTTTTAATAACTACCTGGTATATTTAGGAGGAGGAGAGTAGAATTTGGAGTCCATGACTCAAGAAATAAGAACATAACATAGCTAAACAGAAATAACTCCTGAACTTTAGTTATGCAGGGAATTCCTGCCAGCATTACACAGAGAATGACACAAATTCATTTTTTTGAGTAATATTGGGCTGTCAGTGACACAATTCAAGGGACAGAATTCAACTTCTTCCATGGTCATTAATGGTAGAGGAGGTAAAAAGTAGGAATTTCAGGAAAGATTTGGAACTCTGCAGAAAGAGGAAGACCTGGAAGGAGAATGGGAAAGATTGCCTGAATTCTAGGATTCTTAGCAGTAGAGACTATTGATATCTTTAATTGGACCTGAAAAACAAAAGCAATTAACTTTATCAGTGGGTACTATGAGGATTAATTTAAAGATAACAATGAAAGAAGAGGCTGGAGTGATAGCCCAGCAGGTTGGGCATTTGCCTTGCATGCAGTCAACCCAGTTTCAATCCTCAGCATCCTATATGGTCCCCAGAGCACCAACAGGAGTAATTCCAGAGTGCAGAACCAGGAATAACCCCTGAGTATGGCCGGGTGTGACCCCAAAAAGCAGTAACAATAATAATAAAAATAATGAAAGGAGGGCACGAGGGAAAATAAGCTTTGGAAGATAAGTACCATATAGGAAGATCAAATATGAAAGAAGAGAATTTACTATCGCAATATGTCTTGAAGTATCATAAAAACTAAATTTTTTTGTAATTACAGCTAAATTATCAGATACAAAACCTGTGTGTAAGTTATAATAGGATTACAAATTTGTAATTTTCAGAAAATTAGAAAATGTATATTTCAGTTTAAAATATTAATGTTTAAAATATTTTACTATAAAATATTAAAGAAAACTTTATGGGTACATATTTTTTTTACTTAAAACTGTCCTGGCTCTGTGCCCAGGACTAACTCCTGACAGTTCTCAGGGGACCTATGGTTTGTCTGAGTTCTAACTCAGAACTCAGGTCGTTGTGTGCAAGGCCTTACCCATTCTTCTATCTAGTCAGTTCTCCAATACTCTTTCCTAACTTTACAAAGCACATTTTAGTGTTCTTCTCGTAACTTTACTAGTGAATTTCAGTCTGTTCAACCAAGTTTTAGAGTGTTGTCAGGTATTCTTGATGCTTCAACCATCTGTATTCTTCCTTTCTTTTAGACTCACTGACATCACCTCTTTCCCTTGCTCAGATCTTTAAATTGCCCCAACTTCATCTAGAGGTGCTTAAGTTCTAGGGTCTGAAGCTTAGCTCTCTGCTAAATTGTCTTCAAGATTACTCTGTAGAGTATCTAGTAGGAGTTAGAAAAATGTTCCTCATCTTGCTTTTGAGTTTTTCTTAGAAGAGAAGCAAACTAAATCTTTTAAGGTATTCATAGTATTTAGAAATTACCACTCATCATGCCTCTTTGTCCAATGGAAGGCAAAACACGATGTCAAGTGCTTGCCATACTCATAATTTACCCTCATCTGATCCTTGAGCCATGACCTCTTGCACAACTCAAAATGTGGTACTATTGGCCAGAGAGATAGTGCTGGGATTAAGGTGCTTGTTGTGCATCCTACTGCCTCCAGTTTGAATCTCCAGCACCATGTATAGCACCCTGAGTACTGCTAGGGTTTATTCCTGAGTCAGAAATGGCCTATTGAGGAATGCAGGGTGTGAGTACACCCCCACTTACTATCTGGCTATATCTATGTGCCAGAGAGAGCCCTGAGGTCAGAGGCAGACTTGCAGGAGATCAGCCAAAGGGCAGATGAAACAATTCTCTATACTAGATGATGGTTTGCTTGTCTATTCAAAGCTTTCATTGTAAATTTGGATCATTAGAGAAGTAGTTACTCCATAATCTGACAACAGATATTAGGTAACAGCTTTACAATTGAGCTTTGGGGGTAAAGAAAACCACAGACCTGTGACTCAGGGAACATCATATATCTTATCATCAAGATATGATTGTTTACCTATATGGTATTTCAGTGATTCCTTCCCTGTTATCATTATAGGAAGAAATCCCCAACTCCTGATAAGGTCAATAGGTCATATTGATTCTCATCTGAAATATTCAAAAGTCTTAGCTAATGCTCCAAGATTAAAGAGGAACTACAGCATCTTCTCAGAACCTCTGGGATGAGCTACAAAGGATTAATATGTCCTCAACTTATCTACATACGAAAACAAGAGATTCTTGCTTCCATCATTTTTTGATACTCCAAATTAGAGCTCCTAAAGGAAAAAAATATTCCCAAAGACCTCTACAACAAACATAATGTACAAGCTTTCTTCCCTCTCTATTTGGTTAAAGCTTCCCAACAAAACCAACGAATGAGGTACTTTGGGTTTAAGTGATAACTAAAAACAATTGGACCTAAGCAGTCAGCCAATCCTGGGCAGAGACCTGAATGAAAGAAATAAATAGTTCTATGTTAGTTAAGGTATGAACACTTGAAATAGTCTCCCATTTCTGATGCATTACAAGTCAGCCAGAGTCCTGACATATGACAAAGTATGGGCTGTGTGTCTAAGCGAGCCCAGTCTAGAGAAAAAAGAAAATGCAAACAAATACTCTGGTGAGCTTGAAGAGTTACCAGACTCCATTACAAAGAATTATTTTTTATGGATTTGTTTTCTTATGCTTTTATTCCCTCCTCCCTCCAGCTTAAGTGTTTGATAGCAAACAGATCAATTTTGATATTTTCAGGGAGAGAATCATTCATATCACAGTGGCTAGGCAATAATTTGTAAATTAAAAAAGATATATACGTTACCTGCCAAAAGGTACACATAAAATCCTCCAGTTGTGTTGGCATCAAAGTGTTGATGATCCTGACACCCATACTCAAACACATGATTACTTAATCTTTGATAAATGTGCAAGAGTCTGAAATGGAGCAAGGAAAGCTCCATTTATAAGTGGTGCTGGTAAAACTGGGCAGTGACATGTAAAAAAATGAATTTGAACCTCTCTAACACTGTGAACAAAAAACCAGATCAAAATGAATTAGATCTCAATATCAGATCTGAACCCATAAAGTATTTGAACAAAATATAGGAAAAACCCTCCACAACATTGAAGCTAAAGGCATCGTCAAAGATGAAACACAACTAACAAAGCAACTAGAAGAAAAGATAAACATATGGGACTACATGAAACTAAAAAGCTTCTGCACCTCTAAAAGAAACAGTAACCAAGATACAAAGACAGTCCACAGAATGGGAAAGAATATTCACCCAATATCCATCTGATTAGGCGTTAATATCCAGGATATATCAGGCACTGGTAGATGTTTTACTAGAACATCTTCTTTACAAGAAGAAAGCAGTCAACCCTATCAAAAAAATGAGAAGAGATGAACGGAAACTTCGCCAAGGAAGAAATTCAAATGGCTAAAAGACATATGAAAATATTCTAATCAGGGGCTGGAGCAATAGCCCAGAGGGTAGGGCGCTTGCTTTGCACGCGGCCGGCCTGTGCCAGCCTGGGTTCGATCTCCGGCACCCCATATGGTTCCCGAGCACTGTCAGGAGTAATTCCTGAGTGCAGAGCCAGGAGTAGCCCCTGAGCATTGCCGAGTGTCACCCACCCCAAAAAAAAAAAAACAAAGAAAATATTCTAATCATCACTAATCATCAGAGAGATGCAAATCAAAACAACAATGAGATATCATCTTACACTACAGAGACTGGCACATATTCAAATGAGCAAGAACATCAAGTACTGGCGTGGATGTGGGGAAAAGGGAACTCTCATGCATTGTTGGTGGGAATGTCGACCAGTACAGCCTTTTTGGAAAACAATATGGACATTCCTCCAAAGACTAGAAATTTAGCTTCCATTTGACCCAGCCCCACCCTCCCCTACTCCATGGGGCCCCACCATTTTCTACATCCGGACTTCCCTCTCATCACAACTACACCCAGCAGACCAGACTATCACAGCCCGATCATCGACACCCACCCTGCAGCAGTTTTTTGTTTTTCAATCCGCCCGGTGCTGAACCAGAGACTCTCAGACATGGGGCAGAGCTGCTACTTGCTCTCCTTGTGCCCAGCCGCTCATGAGGCACCTGGGAAGCATGGAGGATTCTAGCCCTGGACTGCCACCCCAACAGAACCTCACAACAAGCCAGACCACCCTCTCCCTACTCCATGGGGCCTGCCATTTTCTACATCCGGACTTCCCTCTCGTCACAACTACACCCAGCAGACCAGACTATCACAGCCCGGCTCAGCGGGCTGCTAGCGGCTGCACGGTTCATCAATAAATACTTTATTTAGAGGTGACTACAACAGTATGCCACCTGCACGGCAAGCCTGGCAAGCTGCTCATGTAGTATTTGATATGCCAAATACCAGTAACATTTGTATTAGGTCATTCCCTTGACCTAATATAATTGTTTGAAGCTCTTTATGTTCCTGGAGCAAGCGGATGCCTTTGGGTTCTACTAGCATGAGACAGGACATATGGAGATATTACTGGTGCCCGCTCTAGCAAATAGATGATTAATGGGAAGATAGTGATAGTGATAGAGATAGTTGACCCAGCCATCCACTCCCTGGCAATATACCCTGGGAAGCCAAAACACACAGCAGACACACCATCTGAACGTTCATTTTCATCACTTGATCACTTGACATCCCGCTGCTCATCGATTTCCTCGAGCAGAAATCAGTATCATTTCCATTTGACTCTATCACGTGCCAGTGTAGCCCAATGGCATCTGTTTGCTTCAGAAATACAAAGAGCCTCAAACTCTTCATTCAGGGTCTTGACAAAGAAGTCTGACCATCTTGTAGGTGGGCGGCCACGTGATCTTTTGACATCCAGTGGGATCTAGTCCAACGGTCATCTCCAAATCGCATTACATGTCCAGCCCATCTGATTTTCAATGCATTGGCAAATGAGACAGCGTCCCTGACTCTGGAATAGCGATGGAGGTCGGATCTCCGGATTCCTTCTCTCACTTGAGTGAGGCATGATATTCCAAGCATTGTTCTTTCGATTCCTCTTTAGGAGACCCTAATAGCATTCTCATCCTGCTTTCGTAGGGGCCCAGGTCTCTGAATAGTATGTTAATGCAGGGAGAATGGTGGAGTCAAAGAGATGTGCCCCAAACCAGAGGTTCTTTTGTCCTTTTAGCTAATTCTTCAATGCTCTTGAAGGCATGCCATGCTACTCTCTTTCTCCTGCACAGCTCAGGATTTAGGTTGTTCAATCCCCAGCATCCCATATTGTCCCCAGAGCACAGCCAGGAGTAATCCCAGAGTGCAGAACCAGGAATAACCCCTGAGTATAGCCAGGTGTGACCCAAAGAACAATAATAATAATAAAAATAATGAAAGGAGGGCATGAAGGAAAATATACTTTGGAAGATAAGTACCATATAGGGAGATTAAACATGAAAGAAGATAATTTACTATCTCAATATGTCTTGAAGCATCATAAAAACTAAAATTTTTTGTAATTACAGCTAAACTATCAGATACAAAACCTGTGTGTAAGATATAATAGGATTACAAATTTGTAATTTTCAGAAAATTAGAAAATGTATATTTCAGTTTAAAATATTAATGTTTAAAATATTTTACTATAAAATATTAAAGAAAACTTTATGGGTATATATTTTTTACTTAAAACTGTCCTGAAAAAATTTTGTTTTCTGATCCTTTCTACACCTCTTCCCTCAAGCAGACGAGTGTGACCCTTTCAATATACAGAAAACAAGATACTCATAATCTCTCTGGTGGAGATAATAAATAAGAAGGACCTTGTGGGTACCATCTGGATTACATGAGGCCCATGAAATGAAGATGTATTACTTTATATCGCCCCCATCCTCCAGTGTTTTACATAAGTAATATTCTCATAAGAAGGGATTAGTCCTTGGCTTACTAGGGTGTGGCACTACCCTTCTAAACTCTGATTAGGGTTCTTTTTGACAGGACCCTCCCCATTAACAGATAGGATTACTTTGGTGTATATGAGGCACTCGCCCCTTTTCCCTTTTTCTTCCCCTTCTTTTGGGTAGGACTCCTCTTGGGTGAGATCCTCTCTCTTTGGTGGGAGACTTGGGCTCCCTTGTATGGTCTAAGTTCTGACCAGAACTAGAGTTCTTTCATTATATTGGATTGCAGTGGTAGAGTTTTTGCACTATTAAACGTCTTTTTTGGAACTGTGCTGGAGTCGTGTTTTTCATCCATTCCCCGCCGGCTTCGTAGGGTAGAAGGGAAATCACTTCTGATATTGTTGGGGACCCCAGCGGCTCCTCAACAGTTCATCGATCAATTTTATGATGATAACTCATCATTGATTTTGATATTGCACTAAATATATATTTTAGAGTTTTAATAGTTCTCGTCTGTATTTTCTTCCACAAATTTTAAAACTATTGGGTTACGGTCCAATAGTAAATTACGAAGAATAATTATTTTAGAATCTGTGCAAATGTAAGATCTACAAATTGTAAATTTCCTTAAATGCTTAGGTTTTATTCCCCAATTTTGACTAGAGAGTCTACTTTCATGATCAGTATAATGCATGGTGTAGATTACCTGATCAGGATAAGGAAACAGTCTTTTATTTCTTGTCTTTTTCTTAAATCACATACCGTGCTGGTGTTTGTCCAATGCATTTTCAACATTTATTGAAACAATAATATGGTTTTCTCATTACTTTCCAATATGGACTCACAAACTAATTAAATTAATATGTTTGCTCATTTTAAAATATGCTTTTGTATAGGACACTTTGTTTAACTTGATGTTATTTGTTATTCTGTATTAGTCACCATCTTTAGCTGCAAGTGAAAAGAAATCAAAGTGTAATCGGCAGAAACAAGGGAAAGAACCAACTGCTTAGCTGGAAAGTCCCTGAACAGTCTTGATTCACAAACTCAAAGGGTGCTCTCACGGTTCACTTTTCCCTTTCCTATTAGCTAAAACTATATTGTTCACATAGTCAAGCCTGAGTTAAACACTATGACCAGTAAACTTGAGATATATAAGGAACTTGTTTAAATTGAGGCTGTCTGTGGGTTATAAAGAGAAAGGAGAAGAGTTTCCCCAGAGAAAATTAAGTTGTGATTACTAAAATCAAAGTTCAATTCCAGATGGGCATACTCATTAAGTGCTTGAAAGGTAACTTGCATAATTTGACTTTAGTGGTACTAGGATTGAATAGCTGAAATCACTGGTTTGCTTCTGACTGTATTGTTTTTCAGTGATCTCCAACATACTGAGTTTTTCTCTCTTTTTGAAGTGTAGTGGCAACATTTCACATGTCTCTATATGAAACTAAGGGCCCCAGGATCCTAAAACTCGCTGAATATTGGCTTCAGTTGCTCCTCTACCTCAAAGATGGCCTAGAATTCTCTTATTATATGTGTTCTGCATAGGTTCTTAGTGTGCTCTTGCTCAGCATTGAAGCTGTGAACTGGATTATGGTTTTATTCCCACTGCTAAGTCCTTCAGAGATAAGTACTGTCTCCTTAAGGACTGGGATTCAATTGCCAATACCAGAGACGCAAATGACCAATACCCAAGGACGGTATAAATCAGGGCCAGGAGGAGTGGTCCATGGTTGGAGTCCTGCTTCAAGTGCTTGGGGAAAAAGCAGTTAGTTGGGTAGTGAAAGGACTATTATGTCAAAGACCTTTTGGAAATGATCACTCTGGATAAGAACTATGTGTGCTGAAATTAGGTAAAGGAACAACCATGATAACTCTCAGTGTCTGTATTGCAAACCATAATGCCCAAAGGAAAGAGAGAGAGAGAGAGAGAGAGAGAGAGAGAGAGAGAGAGAAAGAGAGAGGCGCCTGCCACAGTGACAGGCAGCAGGGTGTAAGGGATAGGAAAGTAAAGGAGGACATTAGTTGTGGGAAATATGCACTAGTGCAGAATGGGCGTTAGAGTGTTGTATGATTGAAACTTAGTCATGAACAAACTTGTAACTGTGTATCCCATGGTGATTCAATTAAAAAAGGCAGAAAAAAGGACACAAAACAGAAGTCACATGTGGTCCCCGGATTTATAATAGCCTCTTATCATGTTTTTGTCTTTGTATCAAAACTGTCAGTATCAGAATATGGTTCATATTCATGGTACTGAATTTTTTAACAAAGAAGAGTGGTCACTCCTGCTTTTCTCCAAATGAAGATCTCTCAAGAAGATTTTCCTTCTTCCAATAATTCTCCCAGCTTCAGCATCTCCACAAAGTTATGTTCTATTCAGTGAGCCTTAAAAACATCTGAATTAATACTAAATGCATTCCCTTCACAGTTTAGAATTTCTCTTGCCTCTGTTTAGAATTAATAAGAATCTCCCTTCCAGGATCATCCTTCTCACCTCTTTTAACAGTTCTCCCTCCTTTCATGGGTATTGCAAAAGGAATTGCAACCAAGGCTGAGAAGAAACTTCCAGTCACATGCAAGATGTGAAAAGTATACAGAAGGTAGATATGTTTTATGCCCCTACCTTAAGAAGCATTTTAAGAACCAAGAATTAGAAGCAAGGCTTTCTCTTCAAGTTGCTGTTGTATGTTGAACATATATCTTGCTTGGTTGTCTCTGTTTATTGTTTGTTTGCTTGTTCCAGGACTTGAAAAGTTCTGTGTTCTCTCAACAACTTGAACTTCTCTCTTTCTCTCCCTCCCCTCATATCTTTCAAAATAAGCTTCAAAAAAAAACTTTCTTGTGCACACACATGCATGCAAGGCCGCACTACGCACACACACACAAACACCCACACATTAGAAGTCAAATAGGTTTTATTAGTTAGTCAAACAACCAATCACTATAACAGGATTAGTCATTTGCTAAAGATAAAATTGCCCTTAGAAAGAGATAGGATGATGACTTTTATAATACCACGTAACTATTACAGGTGTCTTGGTCGGTTACGTCTCGCCCCCATGGGTTTCCCTGTAGGATGATGACTTTAAGAAAATATAACACCTTGAAGCATTTACCAGAGAAACGGCAGCTTGGAAAGAGCTGCTCTGTGTGCCTTAGGGGTAGGTGCATCAAAGCAGTGAAAAGGAGTGAAAAAATAATACAGTGCAGTGAGAGTTTAGTGACCAGGGGTTTGATTGCGAACAACAAACCCTTTGTACCCTTAGCACCACCAAAATTGATCTCCAAATGTAGATCCAGGATGAGATCTTGAGTACTGCTGATTGTGTACCCATCCTCCACCCCGCCACACCAAGTGAAAAGCATTTTAATGCCTGGCTGTGGAAGAAGTTGGAGGTTGAGATGACTGGTGTAGTGATTCAATTTTGTCATGATTCTGAGCAGGATTTGACTTTTCAGGCTGAGAGCTCTTGCAGTACATGCTGATAAGTACAGTTCCTTCCTTGTGAATCTGTTTGTCTTGGTAAATTCAGGAATATATTTGGTGGTTCTTACTGGCAAAGAATATGGTGACATTCTTGACTTGATTTTTTCTTTCCCTTTCATTTGTTTGTCTCTGATGTTCTTTTCCTGAAGGTGTGGTATACAATCCTCTGCACCCTCCAGGAAAAATTTGGGAATATAGATGAAAGGCAATTATTTTGGCCCTACAAGGATTCATGACAGTGTTTCCCAATGTACAGTTATGTACTAGGAGAAAGTCAGTAAACACCACCTGATGTTAAGCTCCACCTGCAGAAAAGAAAAAAAATCAAACTTGACTCTATCCCGTTTTCAAGTTACTTGTTTTATGTGGTTCTACAAATAGAAAATGTGGGGTCCTTCATTACAAAGGAGGGAATGGGATACCATTCCTTAGCTTAGATCAAAGATTTTTGAACACCAAGTGTCTTAGTATGATAATGATTAATTTTTTCATCACAATTGCAAATGAACAAATGATTTCACTCTAAAGAGAGGACCAAAGAACATGGTCTTTGTAATGGACTTTGTTCATCATGACCCTAACACTCATGCTCACTGAAATAGAGAATTCAGTATATGTGAGTCCTGAAATCCCATCCGATACTGCACCCTGCACTCTTCACTTTGCTCTCACTGCCTATAACATGAGAATGTGAAGATAACAGCCCTGCCAAAGGCTTCTCTGACACCTGACATGTATTTGGTTATCAGATGCCCCCAGATTCTTCAAGGTATTAGTTACCACTGGAACAAGAAATTTGAACTGATAGGAAATGTGCCATGAGTTACCTGTCCTTTACTTGTAGCTGCTATAATACAGAGACTATTAAACTCACATATTTTCCTAGAAGGCATTGTTTACTTAATTGACTTTACTTAATTGAGTACAAAGACTGTTCATTTAAAATATGTAAGGCTAAATGTAAGAAAAGCTACAGAAGGGCAGGAAAGGGTAGGATAATAGTAGGGTAAGGGCAGAGTAAGGGCAGGCTTAGGGCTAGATTAGGGAAGGATTAGCTGGGTAACTTGCCCTGACTCTTGTTTTGTAGCATTTCACACAGTGGTACGAGACCATTTTCTCAATCAGTAGGAAAATATAATAAAATCTCAGAAAAGAGGGGATTTGGTTTGGGGAAAGGACATATTAAGCATTACAATATGTTGGGCTGGGATTAATATCTGTTAACAACACAAACTTAATAAAGACTGCAATAAGTATCTGACAAAGTGAGACACGCCTGAGGCAAAAAGGAATACTTGGGTGTGTCATGGCAGAGTTCAAGCAGTGATGTATGGCAAATCAGAGATAAACAGATGGGAAGCAGAAGACATTAGTGAGAGACTAAGAAAGAAAAGCATTTTTTGTTTACTTTGAGATTCACTCACTTCTGGTAGTGTTTAGCTAATCTTATAGTGCCTTCTATAATGAACCAAACTCAGGCTGACTATTTGCTGTGTTCTCTCCTATTCTGAAAGAAGAGGGTCTGTAAAGTATTTAAGGGGTTAGAGCAATAGTACAGCATTTAGAGAGTTTGCCTCACATGCAACTACCTGGATTCGATTCCTGCCCGCATCCCATATGGTCCCCTGACCATCTCCAGGAATAATTCCTAAGTGCAGAGTCAGGAATAATCCCTGAGCATTGCCAGATGTGACCCCAAAAGCCAAACAAATAAATAAACAAACAAATAAATAAATAAAATATTTTTAAAATTTAAAATAGGGGATGGAACAACAACACAGTGGATAGGCAGTTTGTCCTTCATGTGGTCAAGTCAGGTTTGGTCTCTAGCATTCCATATGGTCTCCTGAGTACCGTCAAGAGTATTTTTTGAGTGCAGAGCTGGAAGTAACCCCTGACATTGCTGGGTATTACCCAAAAAGCGAAAAACAATGGATGTAAAACAGTTTTCTTCAATCTTTCTACACTTGCAGGCAACCACCTGCCCTGTACCCAATGACTGGCCAGCAGTTATAACCAAGGCAATAAAACAGTGGTTTTCAACTTGTAGACATCCATGGGTCAATGTGCGGACCAGTGGTTGGATATCACTGACCTAAAAGAGGTGGACACTACTATTTATTTTTCAGTCAAAAATAATTTTTTCTGAAACTGAGAAATATAAAGACCATGTATTCTGTCATTCTCTGGGAAATATATCAATTGCATACATTTTGTATGTGTCCCATACAATTATCAGTGGTTTATTTTGCCATGTAGCATTGGAAAGTAAATTGCTGCTCTAAGATTATTTAACACTGTGGTTTTAACCAAAGAAATTTCTCCCTTGTTTGGGTGCCGACCCTGGGATATCAAATTTCCTGTCTGTACTGTTATCCCATAAAACTAGTTAATTCTAGTGGATGCAAAGCTTGGCAGTCCTTGATGAAACATATTTATGAGTTAAGTCTGAATGAATCCTGAACATATGGATTAAATTTCTTTAAAATAGCTACATTAAAGGTGGAAAACACTTGGAGGAATGCATTTGGGATCTTAGTTCCTTGGGACTATTTTTAAATTGAACCTACTTTTTCCTCAGTCAGGTTTCAAGTATGCTCAGGAAGTTCAGTGCTTGCAAGTTTCCCTCCTGTCTCTCCCATAGCTACTGCTAACCCCCTGTCAGATGGATCATTGAATTGTTTTCAGTGGTGCCCCCACAAAAATCTAGGGAACAATGCATCAGGCTGACTAGGAATGGTTTACTGAGTAATAAGCCTTAATGCCTCTTCAGGGTTCTTGTCATTACCACAATCTTATGCACAATAAGTGCTGGATATCTAGAATGCAAAACATCCCCAAACCATTCTAAAGAAGAAAAGGGATCATACTGGACAAAGTAAATGCAGCTCAGTAAAATTTTAAAATAAAAACAAAATAAAATAGGTGTTATCATGTCTCTTCATTTACAGAGAAACTAAATCTCTCTTAACCTTTGGTACAACAATGTTGATATAATATATTCTATTCTCTTTCATTCAACGGGGGTCAATGCAGAGGTCTTTGGGGAGACTACCCCATGTTCTGTAATCAGGGTCATGGGATGCCAGGAATCCAATGAGGGTGGTTAAGGAAGGTGCCTTGACTCTGAACTATCCCTTTGTTCCTACATTTTTCTTCTCATTTGACCTTTTGGACCATATTAATACCATAACATCAAATAAAAATACTTCATAAAGCTTCTAATATCAATTTTTGTTTTATTTTTCAGATACTAAAAATTATTCATGGGTCCTAGGTCATCATGGACCTGAGTAGCTTTGCTCTAAAATTGTGCTTGAATGAGAATGCTTCTTATATGGCTTCATACTATGTTAAGAACTGTCTTTTTTTTCTGTTTGGAGTATAATTTATTTTCCCTTTGTTCTTCCTCAATATAATATTCCAGTAAACCCTATGGACAAATGAGCTATATTTTGGAAATATATAATCCTGTAATTTTTCTCTGACAACGGCCTAAGAGAATGATTGTTTCTGTTCTCCTTGGAAAGAGTTGGATTCCCTTCAGGCTAAAGTTCCCTACCTCCAGGACAGATGATCATTAAAATTAAATTTTTTCCATATCTGGTATGTGCATATTTATCAGAATCCAACATTATGAAAATTTCTTTGGAATCAAACATTTGGGTTATCATTGTGTTCTTTTGGTCAGTGCATTGACTCATCAGATTGCAATCGGCTCTGATTTTAAAAAATCTAAAGGAAAAAAATCTTTCTTTTTACATAAAGGAAATGAAAGTTCCTGCTCTTGATAACTTGTTTAAAGTTCATACAAATGTGTTTTTTTATATTTAGCATTTATCAAAATTAGATGTCCTCATAAAGTAAGTTTGTACTAAATAAGTTACACTTGTCACACATTACAGCATCTTACTGCTTTTCAAGATTTTACATTTACTCTTTATACTCTAAATCTTTGCAGACATATAGATAAATTTGGAGAGGTGTAATTAAATAAACTGACATTGTTGGGGAAATATATTTAGAACACTTAGGCCAGATGATAATTTGTACCGGGAAATATCTTGCAAAGTTATGAATGAGCAAGATAATAACTAAATATTGCCTTCTTAATGAAGTCATTACTTTTCTACCCAGATCTTTTTCAGTTCAACTCTGCATAGGGTGAACATCATAAAAAAGTATTGGAATAGATAACTTGTAATGTATTCTCAATGACCCACAAATAATATTCAACTTTGGTCTAGAGCAAAGAAATACCTCTCCTGAGTTTCCAAGGTTCCCCAGAGACCATGTTTTTTAATCAGAAGAGGTTGTCCCAAATAGAGATGCTAAATGTCTGATGAATGCTTTTGGATGTATCTGTTCAGAGCAGATATTTCCTCCATCCTGTCATCATCCTCCAGGCTCTCCAGACCTCCCTGGGATTTGACCCTTATGATCTCTCCCACAAATTTTAAATTTGGCTCAATCTTACTCCAACTGAAGAAAACAGTGTGATTCACAACTAAGTGCTAGAGACTCAACCTTGGGCTTTCCTTCATATTTCTCTAATCAAGCAACCAGAAGCCAAATTTTAGTGGCAACTCATTCTCAGAGAGTATGTACATGCTTCTCTGTTTCTTCTGTCAAAGAGAGAGTGGGCCAGATAAACATGAAAAGCAAAGGAACTGTGTCCTGTACAGTTTACATAAGTATTATTGTGAAAAATAATGAAGCCATCAATTGCCCATTATGGTAAATGATGGATTCATGGAATTTCTTTCAAATTCCTGCTTCTCTGTTTCAGGAACACATTTAATAGTTCCTTTTTACATGAATACACCTAAATTAACTTAAGTTGGTTAACATTCTTATGATTTAATTTATTCAAATGTATAGATTTCAACATGAAATTTTCTATATCAAGAGGACCAGAGCTGCATCCTGCAGTACGTGGTTGCCTCTAGGGCTTTATCTAGCAATGCTGTGGTAAGGGGGCATCAAGCCATACATAGGGCCAGGCATGTATGTGATGCATGCAGCACCTATTCCCAAATCTCTGGCTGCTAAAAATTATGGAATATTTAATATATGGAATATAAAATAACAAGTAAATTAGTTAGAATGTTAAATACCAGGGAAGAGGATTGGGAGATTTGTGAATTGGGTAAAGTTTGTTGCATAGAGATGGACAGTCGCTGTACTTTATACCTACTCATAACCAAGTATCACTTGATCACTTGACATCCTGCTGTTCATCGATTTCCTGGGCGGGAGCCAGTAACATTTCCATTTGACTCTATCATGTGCCAGTGTAGCCCAATGGCATCTGTTTGCTTCAGAAATACAAAGAGCCTCAAACTCTTCATTCAGGGTCTTGACAAAGAAGTCTGACCATCTTGTAGGTGGGCGGCCATGTGATCTTTTGACATCCCGTGGGATCTAGTCCAATGGTCGTCTCCAAATCGCATTACATGTCCAGCCCATCTGATTTTCAATGCATTGGCAAATGAGACAGCGTCCCTGACTCTGGAATAGTGATGGAGGTCGGATCTCCGGATTCCTTCTCTCACTTGAGTGAGGCGTGATATTCCAAGCATAGCTCTTTCGATTCCTCTCTGGGAGACCCGAATAGCATACTCATCCTACTATAACCAAGTATAGTAATATAGAATTGAATGTTAGAATAACTGCAAACCTAGAAAATATTGCAAACTCGTATTACCTATATAAAATATTAATTGGAAAACTAGTGTGAATAATTTGTTGCATTATATCTATATGTTATGGTAAATTAGATGTTCAATTATATTAGGTCAGTCATTCCCATGACCTAATATAATGGTTTGAGGCTCTTTATGTTCCTGGAGCAAGCAGATGCCCTTGGGCTCTAAAAGCATGAGACAGGACATATGGAGATATTACTGGTGCCCGTTCAAACAAATAGACAATGAACGGGAAGATAGTGTTAGTGATAGATAGTGAAATTAGATGTTATATGTTTAACGATAAGTTCTGGTGAAAATATGCAACTTGTAAGATTTGCTAATTTTATACCCGACCACAGTCAATTTCAACTTAATAAACAGACATCACTGAATTTAAAGTTGGGAAGAGATATAAACATTTAACACTGACAAGTTAGCAAACCATTGATCATGATTATGCAAAAATTTCACTGTAGCATATATGGGGTAAAGGAAGAATACAGCTAAGACAGATATAGCTTACATTTTTCAAAATTATTTAAGTCAGGAAATGGAATAAAATTCTCAGCAATGAATGTTTTTCTTTCTAGAGCTAAGCAAAATAAAAATAATGTTTTAAAAAGAAAGACATAAGAGATAAATTAAAACATAATTTTTAAGCTATATAAGCAAACTTAGAATAAAAATATACAATAATAGAGTAACTAAATAACACAGATATGGCCAACAGTTAAATTTATACTATTATAAATTAGTAGTCAAGAAGAAAATAAATGATGAAATGATTTAAAAAAGTAACCCAGAGCACTGACCATTTTCACTACAATCAGGAGTTTCAGGCATACAGAGAAAGTCAGCTGAAACCACCACATCACAGTCCTACCAAGGGAGGATGCATTGCCAGTGCAAAACTAAAGATCAGGAATTATAAAATTTCTCAAATTCTACAAAAATCTAAAGTTAAATAAAGCAAAGAGTATTTTTCAGAGAACTCTGTTTCCACTAACGATACCCAGTGATCTCTGTTACTTATTCTACATTATTATAGAGTGAAATTTCCAAATAAAAAATAAGTAATTACCTCAGTGCTTTGTCTGTGCTAGACAATGAATCAAATGCTTAAAAATATCATCATCAAGTGGATGTAATCGTTACTATTTTTTTTGCTTTATTTTGTGTCTCACCAGGCAATACTCAGGGGTTTCTCCTGGCTCTGCACTCAAGAACCACTCCTGGCAGTGCTCGGGGACCATATGGGATGCCGGGGACCAAACCCAGGCCAGCATGGGCTGGCCGTGTGCAAGGTAAACGCCCTACCTGCTGGGCTATTGCTCCGGCCCCCTTTTTATTTTTTATGTTTTGTGAATCATTAGTATTTTATAGATAAAAAAAATCTAAGACTAGCTTTTCCAATATCCCACAATTTGTGTGTTTATTGATCCCAGGGCCTCAAGCAGTAAGCTGTATTTCTGTTTATTATTCAATTTATTCAGTTTAGTTCCAAATCTTTCAAGTAATTTCTAAAAATAACATTACACATATTTTTAAATAACTAACTTGATCACTTGATCACTTGAAACCCGATTCATCGATTTGCCGAGCAGGCGCAGTAACATTTCCATTGGACCCTATCACGTGCCAATGTAGCCCAATGGCATCTGGTTGATTCAGGAATATGAAGAGCCCCAAACCGTCCTTCAGGGTCTTAGGAAGTCTGACCATCTTGTAGGTGGGCGCCCACGTGATCTTTGACATCCCGTGGGATCCAGTCGGTAACGGTTAGCCAGCGGTTGTCCAAATCGCAACAGTCCAGCCCATCTGTTTCGATGCTTTGGCAAACGAGAAGCGTCCCTGATCTGGAATAGCGACGGAGTAGAAGATCGGGATATCAAGAGCTTTGATCCTCTGGGAGCCATAGCATCTGCTTGTAGGGCCCAGGTCAGGCGTGTATCAGGGGACGGTGAGTCGAGAGAGCGACGGAGGTTCTTTGTCCTTTTAGTTATTTCGGTGGCTTTGAGGCATTCCATTGCTCCGCGCAGCTCGGTTAGGTCGTATAGGCCGTCAAGTGTTTGTTCCATTGGAGGAATGGGGCCCGGATAGTCATTTCTCAGAATGTTTTTTTGGTGTTCCATTCCTTCCCATTCTAATTTGTAACACACAGCAATATTCATATAACTATAAAGCAATTTATATTAATAGATTTGTGAATATAGTTTTGCATTCTCAAGAAAAGTGGTTAGTGTATGTGCTTCAACAAATTATTACCCCTGTATAGATTCATGTAACTACTCCAGTGGGAATTTCCCACTTGTAATTTAATCTTTATAGATATCTGAAATGACGAGCCATGTTAATTAAACACCAGAAGAATTCTTAATAAATATTAAAAGAATAATGCTGATCTTAAACAAACTCACATCCACAGCTCCTGAAAAAGCTTGCAGCCAAACCTATTAGGAAGATTGATGTTCAGCCTAAATAACCCACCTCTGCTATTGCAACTGACCCAGCTCCACATTTCCAAAAGTGACAACTTCTCATCAGATTTCAAACTGCTCACAATTTTGCTTTCTGTACCTGGGTGAGGAAAAGCAGGGAATAAAAAGAGTAACTCCCAGCTTAATTCCTGAAAGAGGCTTGGTGGGGCTAACCACAAAGATCTGCTCTCAGCATAGCAAGAGCATCCTCTAAACCAATGGGGAAGACAAGTAAAAACCTGTGAAGGTTTTCACCTGTGAGTGAAAGTAATACCATATCAGGCTCAATCACCAACAATGACTTCATTAAATTTCTGATGACTTTAGTGACAATAGGTGTCAAGTTTAATGAACACAAAGCTATGATGGAACAAGTAGTCAGCAAAGCTCAAGAAAGTATGAGATATGACATGAGAAAATTACAAGTATGTGGGGGAAGCCGCTTGGGTCCCCAACAGTATTGGGAAGTGAGTTCTCTTCAGCCTCCATAGCCGGCGGGAAATGGATCAAAACTCAGGAATCCGATGCAGTTTTAAAAGGGCTTTACTATCACAGGTTCCGATATACAATCCAAGAGCAGGGAAAACCTCTGGACTCTGGGATTCCATCTAGGCCCCAGCCACGTGTAGGACAAAATGGCTGTCACCACATGTTGAGGCCCAACAGAGAATGGAGAGGACGGAGAAGCAAAACACCAAGGGAAGCCGAAATGGCAAAAGAGACTTCTTTCTTCTTGCAGCTTATTTTATAGATAGAAACCAGCCGAAACTCCCCAGCCTAGCCCATTATGGGCTGGGCTGTCTAGAGATGAAAACAGGAAATAACTCTATAGAAATGTAGCAACGTCAGGAGGCCTTCTGGCTGTTTATGAGAACCCAGAGCTCATTGGAAGCCTCCCTAGCAGAGCTGGAAGGAGCTATAAGCTAAATGTAACTTCCCCTGGCAGGGTCCCAGTACCTCACCTAGGCCCTTTTAGATGCTAATGTTTTGAGCCAAGATCTGCCTGAAAATGCCTTTATAGGGTAGAGAAGGGGGTTTCTGAGATGGCATGTCTCTGTACCAAAAACTATACTAATGCCAGTTAAATATTTCTCCAAGCCTTCACAAGGGTCTTGTTCTACTTCACAGTAGTTTTGTATTTTAGTTGCTTTTGAGTTATCAGGGAGCCATGCCTGCTTGCTTGGAGGCAAACAGCATTTCTCTCTGGTCTAATTACTTAGAGATCCAACATGGCCAGGCAAATATGCTGGCAAGATCTAGCTAGTCCCGAGATGATTGTGGTAGCTTGAGAGAATATTTATACCAGCCAGTACAGAATACATGGTCAGATAAACTGCCACATTTAAACCATCCCCCCTATTTACCTACAGGAGGCAAGTGACCTGCAGGAGGCAATCCAGGGCAGATGCAGAGGTGCTTAGGTGTCCTGCAACATAAGTAGAAATGAAAAGTATGGTAGGTAATATTAAAATATCATTAGATATTTTAATATTAATTTAAAATTAATATTTTAATATTAATTTAAAATTAATTTAATATTAATTTATATTTCATTCCAAGATAAAATATAGAAAACAGCTAGGAAACAAAGTTAGGAAAATGTCAGGAAATAAGTAAACAGCACACTACAGAACTATAGGAAACAAAAAGAAGGTGGGAATATATCAGGAAATAAAGAGAACTGTGGGATGTGTTCAAGAAAAACAATGTAAGAATCATTGGGGTTCCTGAAGAACAGGATGACAAATTCAATGAATAAGCAATAGTTAAAGAAATCATACATAAGAATTTCTGATTATTAAGAAATATAAACAGCATGATTCAAGAGGTCTTAAGGGTCCCAGTGAACAAAGACTCAAATAAGCAGGACACACTGTGCTCAGATTGATAAATCCAAAGATAGAGACAGAATATTAAAAGCAGCAAGATCAAGATCAAAAAAGGAATTTGCCCACAATGGCCACCCAAAAGACGGTTACATATCAATCAAATGAGATTCTACAAAACAGACAAACTGGAGAGATAGAATCCCAAAACTTAATGAAATGAATAGTCACCATGAACATTGTATCTAGCTAGATTATCGTTCATGTATGAAGAACCTTAAAAAATCCAGGACCCACAGGCAACAGTTTTGGGAATTCAAAGCCTTGAAAACAACCTTACAAGAAGTCTTAAAGTAGCTTGTTTATAAAACAAGACAGACTTGAGTGGGTGGGGGGGTCTTTTATTGTTTGTTTGTGTGTTTGTTTAAAAGCAAGACAGACTTCCTTGCACTTGGAATTGAGTTTGTCATTCACTCATGGAACTGATGATTGCTCTCTACTAGATTAAAGTTTATTTACAACTGTCCTGCTAAGCGATACATTCACAATAATGAATTAGCATTTCATTTACACTGAATTATATATATATATATATATATATATATATATATATATATATATATATATATATATATGTTGGTTGTAGTTTCTTTGTGGAGGTCTGTCAAACATCTAGTAAGATTTTTTATGATTTTTTACTTATTAATGTATACACTTAGGCTGTATAAGTAATATAATATTTCCTAACATAAGGATTTTCTTTCGCAAAACAAAACAACATTTTTACTTCTATAGGTCACCTTGCAGTGTAACCCAAGGGCATCTGCTTGCTCCAGGAACACGAAGAGCCTTAAACCATTCCTTCAGGTCATGGGAATGAGGTCTATAATTGTTGGCATATCAAATATGACATGGGTAGCTTGCCAGGCTCTGCTGTGTGGGTGGTATACTCTCAGTAGTAGGCTCTTGTGCATTTACTGAAGAACCGCACAATGGGAGAGAAATGGGCATTTCTCTTGGGTGGAGTTCTGACTAGCTGTGGAGTCTGGATGTTGAAAATGACTGTCCTCATGGTGTGGGGGTTCCACTGGCTTCTTGTGAGGCTCTATTGGGATGGCGGGCCAGGGCTAGAACCCACCTTCCCTCCCGGCACCTCATCATCAGCTGAGCGCAGGGAGAGCCTGTAGCAGCTCTGCCCCGTGTATCTGAGTCTCTGGAGCATGCATACCTTGGCTTGAAATAGGCTTCGGTGTAGGGTGGGCCTCTGACCAGCAGGGCAGGGCTTGAGGTCGGCTTTTCTATTGGGTGGAGCTCTGAGAACTGTGGGTCTGGGTGTTGAAAATGATTTCCCTCATGGTGAGGGGGTTTCTCAGTGGAATAGCTGGGTCATATGAAAGCTCAATTCTTACTTTTATTTGGCAAAGTGTTCGTAGCATTTTCTGAAAGGGTCGAACCATTTTACATGCCCACCAGCAGAGGATAGGGTTTCTTTTTCCCCATGTACCCCCAACAGTGAGTGGTCTTTATTGTTTGAGATGTGAGCCTATCTCACTGGTGTGAGGTGTTGTCTCCTGTTACATTGATTTGCATTTTCCTTACCATCTGTGATGCATTGCATTTTTTTTTTCGTATTGTCTTGGCGATATGAGGCATGTGTTCTTTGAGGAAGTTCCCGGTTATCTCTTCTCCCCCTTTTTATGGCTTTTTCTCTTGTTGAAATTTACTAGTGCTTTATGTACCTTGTAAATTAATCCTTTGTCAGAAGGATGATGGCATGTATTTCTTCCTTGTCTGTGATATTTGTATGCCAAAAACAGCAACTAGAATAGACCTCATTTCCATGACCTGAAGGAATGAATGGTTTGAGGCTCTTCATGTTCCTGGAGCTAACAAAGGCCCTTGGGTTATAATACTAGCACAGGAGCAAATCGATGAACAGTGGGAAGACAAGTGTTACAAGTGATACAAGTGTCTGGATTGACTTTTTAATCCTGTTCATTTTTTCTTATGTAGTGCAGAATCTTTGTTAATTTGATACAGTCCTATTTGTTTATCTTTTGCTTTCATTTGCTTGGCCAGTGGCATTGAGTCATTGAAGATACATTCAGATTTGGTGTCATGAAAAATTTTGCATATGTTTTCCTTGCTATAACTTACACATTCAGGTCTGATATTGAAGTCTTTATTGCACTTTCAGTTGACTTTTCTGCATGGTGTTGAGAAAGGGATCTCAGTTATTTTTATTTTTACATGTGACTGACGAATTTTTCTCAACACCATTTGTTGAAGTCACTTTTTTGCTCGTTTTTATGCTCCTTTGCCAAAGATTAGCTAACTGGATCACTTAGGGTATATCGATGGACTCTCAATTCTGTTTCATTGGCTTGAAAGTCTACCTTTAGTCCAGTACAACACTGTTTTGATGCTATTGCTTTATAATTTAAAGATGGGAAGATAAAAGCCTCCTGTTTTCTTTGTTTTCCAGGATTACTTTTGCTACTTTGGATTTTTAAAAAATTTCATATAAAATAAACTTTGACAGCATTTTGTTAAGTCTTTAAAATTGTCGTGAGTGTTTTTATGGGGGACTATATATATTGAATCTTTATAGTGTTTTGGGTAGAATTGTCCTTTTGACAGTGTTAATCCTTCCAATCTATGAGCAAGGGATCTCTTTCCATTTCTTTGTCACTTGTTTGTTTGTTTATTCTATTCATTTATTTATTTTCTCTTATCTTTTCCTTTTTTCTTTTTCTTTGTCTTTAAAAATTATTTTTAGCAATGATTTATAGCTTTGTTGATAAGTGCTATGAATTCTTTTGTTAAGTATTTAGTTTTTTTAAGGTATTGGATTTTTTTTGAGGTACAGTTTTGAATTTTTTTTTCTTTTTGGGTCACACCTGGCAATGCTCAGAGATTTTCTCTTGACTCTGCACTCAGGAACTAAACCTGGCGGTGCCAGGGGACCATATAGGATGCCGGGGATCGAACCCTGGCCGGCACAGGCCGCGCTGCAAACGCCCTACCCGCTGGGCTATTGCTCCAGCCCGTTGGCATGCCAGGGATCGAACCCTGGCCGGCACGGGCCGGCTGCGTGCAAGGCAAATGCCCTACCCACTGGACTATCCCTCCTCCTGACTGACTTCACTCAACACTCTCCATTTCCTTCCACTTAGGCACATCAGATTCTTAATGGCATTGTTTACACAGGGATATAACTCAGCAATACAGCATATAACTCTTAAGTGTGAAGCCCTGGGTTTATCCCTGCACCTTTAAAAAAAGAAGGCATCATTCCATCTGTCTCTGCCTAGTGTGTGATATATATATATATATATATATATATATATATATATATATATATATATATATATATATATATGATATTGATGCCCAGTAAACACAGTCTTAATTATTTGGTACAGTGCTTTTTTCATTTTGTAAGTACCTGTCCACACCTGTAAACCACACCTGAATATCTCATCTACTTAGGCAGCTTAGTGTGGTAGTTTAGCACATAAAACAAACTCAGGTTACCTGTCTCAAAGCCCTTCTTTGCCCCTTTCCAGATGCCAGCCTGGGGCATTATATTTCTTCAATAAGTTCTGACATATCATTTTGATTACTCTAAGTAAGCAACATTTTGCTGTTTTGGCATTTAATACTTTTTATGTTATCATTAAGGCTGACTTTTCTTGCACTATCAAGTGGAAGTCAGGTTTGCTCAAGTATGCTACTATTTGTACAGAAGTAGCATACTTGAGTAGCATACATGGCTCACAGACATGGGGCACAGCTGCTACAGGCTCTCCCTGTGCCCAGCCGCTCACAAGGCACCCGGGAGGGATGGCGGGTTCTAGCCCTGGCCGGCCACCCCAGCAGGGCCTCGCAACAAACCAGACGACCCCCACTCCATGAGGACCTCCATTTTCCACATCTGGACTTCCCCCTCGTCAGAACTCCACCAAGCAGACCAGTCTATCACAACCCGGCTTGCATGGCTGCAAACTATTGCATGGTTCATCAATAAATGTTGGATTTAGAAATGACTACAAGAGTAAGCTACCTTTACGGCAGAGCCTGGCAAGCTACCCGTGTCGTATTTGATATACCAAATAGAAGTAATAATTATAGACCTCATTCCCATGCCTGATGGAATGGTTTGAGGCTCTTTATGTTCCTGGAGCAAGAAGGTGCCCTTGGGCTCTACTTGCATGAGACAAGACATATGAAGATGTTACTGGTGCCCGCTTGAGCAAATCGGTGATGGACGGGAAGACAGTGATACAATGAAGGCAGTGATAGGTCCTCTCAGATTTGCCCCTTATAGTTTTCGTACCTGCTATCACTATAATAAATGTCCCATTTGTAGGATTTATCTATTTCATATAAATCTTAAAAGATACAGCACAAAATTATTCATAATATTTATTCTTACAATGTATATACCTTTTAAAATATTATGTATAGATAACCTTTTTTTACTTTATTGATTATCTTGATTTCCAGTTTTTTGGAATCCAAGATAAGTTCTTTTCACATATATGTGTGGGTGTCATCGGCTCAAAAAATAAGAAAAAAAAGAAAGAGATATTATCCCCAATATGAGATTATTGTTCCTTAATCTATATTTCATTTCTTTCATATATTTCATTTCTTTCATAAAATAATAACTATAATAAGGGGACAACAAATGGAGGATCATATGTGCTGCTAGGGATCTCACCCTGGTTGTACACATATAAGAGTCCTACCTACTATATTATATCTCTGACCCCATAATTATGTATTTTAAGTAACTTGATCACTTCACTTGATCACTTGAACCCATTATTCATCGATTTGCTCGAGCGGGCACCAGTAACATTTCCATTGGACCCTATCATGTGCCAATGTAGCCCAATGGCATCTGGTTGATTCAGGAATATGAAGAGCCTCAAACCATTCCTTCAGGGTCTTTATAAGGAAGTCTGACCATCTTGTAGGTGATATTGTAGGTGGGCGGCCACGTGATCTTTTGATATCCTGTGGGATCTAGTCGGTAATGGCTCTAGTCCAGTGGTTGTCTCCAAATCGCATTACATGTCCAGCCCATCTGATTTTCGATGCCTTAAGTAACTTGCTTACATATAAATCTCATATATATACATAAATCATATATATTATACAAAAGTTAAAACATAGAATCTGATAGGCATTTTGATATGACTTGTATCACTGGCATCACTTATCTTCCCATTGCTCATCGATTTGCTCCAGTGGGCACAGGTAACATCTCCATACATCCTATCACATGCTAGTGTAGCCCAAGGGCATCTGCTCGCTCCAGGAACATGAAGAGCCTCAAACCATTCCTTCAGGTCATAGGAATGAGGTCTATAATAGATACTGGTTTTTGGCATATCAAATATGACACGGGTAGCTTGCCAGGCTCTGCTGTGCAGGTGGAATACTCTTGTAGTAACCTCATATCTTGTGCATTTATAGATCAACTGGGGAAAGATCAGCTTTTCTGCCGGGTGTAGCTCTGATGAGCTGTGGAGTCCAGATTTTGAAAATAGTGGCCCTCATGGTGTGGGGGGTTCGTCTGGCTTCTTGAGAGACTCTGCTAGGATGGCAGGCCAGGGCCAGAATCCGCCTTCCCTCCTGGGTTCCTCATGATTAACTGGGCACAGGGAGAGCTGGTAGCATCTCTGCCCCATGTATCTGAATCTCTGGATCAGGAATACCTGGGCTTAAAGTAGATTGCTGTAGGGTGGGAATCTGATGAGCAGGGTTTGTGATCACCTCTTCTATTGGGTGGAGCTCTGACGAGCTGTGGAGTCTGGATGTTGAAAATGGCAGCCCTCATGGTGTGGAGTTTCCTCTGGCTTCTTGTGAGGCTCTGCTGGGATGGCGGGCCAGGGCTAGAACCTTCTGGACGCCTCATGATCAGCTGGGCACAGGGAAAGCCAGTAGCAGCTCTGCCCCTTGTATCTGACTAATACATTTATTAGTCATATTGATATGACTAATACATTTATTTATCCACCTACTCAATAAATCTGAGTGTCTCTTATATGTGGAACAATGTTATAGACCTTATCACAGCAGTGAGCTAAATAAAAAAATGTCCTCAATCTTTATGTGACTCTATGGTGTGCCGCCTAGAATTAAGGAACGGCAAGTATATATCTATGGTCAATGTGAAGAAAAAACAACAGGAAATGGTTAAAAGACTGAGTAATGGAAGCAGTGATTAATTCAGGAGTCTGACTTGCATTTTAAGTGAGATGTTTTGGGCCAAAATGAGACATGCTTTATGTATTGCAGTGATTATTTTAATCACCGTAATACACAAACTAAGCAGTCTGACTTTTTAATTAAAACTAGATGGGGCAAGAGCCATCATATATATTATATATGTGTCTACATATATATGTGTGTGTGTGTGTCTACATATATATGTATATACCTTATCGTGTCTACCATATGTGACATATATGTATATATATATATATATGTAGACACATATATATGTGTGTGTGTGTGTGTGTTGTGTGTGTGTAATTCTTTGGTTTGATTATTTTCTTTTGATTTGGGGGCTACACCACAAAGTGACCTGCCCACTGTTCATGGCTCTGGCCCCATTTTAGTTTTAATTTAAAAAGACTGCTTAGTTTGTGTGTGTGTGTGTGTATTTATATATACATATGTGTGTGTATAGTTTGGGGTATTATGATATTTTAGAATGACATTAAGCCATGCATAGGCTTATGTAAGGAAAGAAAAAACTGCTAATATCAAATGCATTACCTTACATATGAGAAATCAGAGAAAGAATATGTGAATCCCAAAGTAAGTAGAAGGAAGAAAGCAATGCAATTTATACCAGAAGATTCAGAAAGTGTTCTGGCAATAAAGAACTGGCCTTTCATGTGGCTGACCTTGCCTTGATCCCACATGGTCCTCCACAAAAAAACAAGGGATTAGTTCTGAGCACAAGTCCACATGTGATCCAACTGCTCACATACCACACCACACAATTAGAGCAAGAATACTGACATCACAAATGTAGCACAAGGGGTAAATGAAAATACAGGTAGTGCATTTGTCTTGCACATGACCTACCTTGGTTTGATCCTCAGCATCACATACCTGTCCCTGAGCATTACCAGGAGTAATACCTATGTGTAGAGGCAGGAGCAGCACCTGAGCATTGCTAGGTGTGACCCATAAGGCAAAAAAAAGGAGGTTTTTGGCTTTGCTTTTAAGAATAAGCAAAATTGATAAATACTTAACTAAAGTCATGAGGGTTAAAAAGAGAAAAACCTACCTAAGTTGTATCAAACACCTCAGAACTATGAAAGATCATAGGTGTTTCTATGAACAACTTTATACCAAAAAACATGAGAATATAGAAGAAATGGATGAATTCATAGTATCATACAATCCCCCATTAATTTAGATTAAATTAGAATATAGTAGAAAACTTAGCAATTTTAATTGTTAATTAACAGCTTATTAATTGTTAATTTAAATGAACAATTTCAAGGAATTGAAATAGTAATTACAAGTTTCCCCAAGGACAAAAACAGTTGTCAGATGGTTTCACTAGTATTTTTTACCAAAACTTAAAAAAAATTTCCTCCTTATACTTTTCAAGCTACTCCAATTTCTTTTTCTTTTTTTTTTTTTTTTGCTTTTTGGGTCACACCTGGCGATGCTCAGGGGTTACTCCTGGCTCTGCACTCAGGAATGACTCCTGGTGGTGCTCGGGGACCATATGGGATGCCAGGGATCGAACCCTGGCCGGCATGGGCAGGCCATGTGCAAGGCAAACGCCCTACCAGCTGGGCTATCGCTCCGGCCCCATACTCCAAATTATTGAAGAAGAATTCTTCCTAATAGTTTCCACAAAGTTGCTCTAATATCCAAGGCAGAATACATTTTATTAAAATATAAAGCTTAAATGTATTGAAATAAAAAATAGCAGACTAATATCCCTGAAGAGCTTTGATGCAAAAACCTCAACAAAATTTTAGTCAGCAGAATCCAATATCAATGGATCAATGTACCAATGTAACACATACAACGATGGATCATAATTATGATCTAGTGGAATTCATTCTGGGGATCCAAAAAATAAATTAATATATCAAAATTAATTTATTTAGTACATTATATACCCCAGCAGAGCCTCACAAGAAGCCAGAGGAACCCCCCACACCATGGGGGGCCGCCATTTTCCACATCTGGACTCCCCACTCATCAGAGCTCCACCCAGCAGAAGAGCTGATCATGGCTGCAAAGCATCCATGGTTAAATAAAATTAAAAAGTACACAACATTAAATACTTAAATAATCAACTTAACAAAGGATGTGAAATCTATGTTATTATTCAAAGAATTAGAAGCCAGGAAATAGCAATAATAATTCCATGTTCATGTTTTGGTAAAATAAACAATTTCCAATCAGTATCCTTCCTAGGTAATATATAGCTATAATGTGATTTCCATTAAGATTCCAAAAACATTCTTCAAAAACTTAGATCAACCTCTTCTAAATTTGTATAGCATTTAAAACTTTCTTTTTTTTTTGTGATCACATGTAGCCCAAGATGTAGTAGGGCATCATGATGAACCATCTAAGAATGAAAAAAAATTACAGTAGTAAAAAGCAAAGTGGGTAATTGAGATCAACCCAGCATTTTAGTTACTGGCTTGATTTAATATTTATAGCTAGCTATTTTGACGATTATTTTAAAGACAACAGTTCACAAGTGTGAGTAGCATTTATTAATCTTTCTTAGTATTTATATCCTGCCCCTCAAGGTTGCAGGTGTGACTGTGGTGCCCGGCTGTGTCTGCAGGTGGCAGACAGGAGACAGGTTTGTATACACCAAGGGCTCTGCCCTGTGGGTTCTAGATGGTTGATGGTCTGACATAGAATTAGACTAGGATGAACCCAGAGCCATGGCAGAGCCTGACAAGCTACCCATGATGTATTCGATATGCCAAAAATGGTAACAATAATGGACCTTATTCCCAATGAATGGGGACATTAGTGGCGTCTGCTCAAGCAAATCAATGAACAATGGGAAGACAATGACATTGTAAAGCTACCTAACTAATCAAAGCTATTCTAAGAAATAACATGATTAAAATATCTGAAATCTGTGCAGTACTAGAATAAAGACTGATTCTCCAATCAATAGAATAGAACTGAGACCCCAAAGGTAAACCCTCGGATTTGTGGACAATTAAAATATGACAAAGAAGGTGGGAAAATGAAATGGAACAATGAAATACCTTCAAGTACTAGAACTGGGAAAAGTAGATAATAACGTGCAAAAATAATAAAACTTATACCATAATCAAAATGATTCCATGTGGATTAAATACATCAAAGTTAGACCAGAATTAAAAACATGGAGGGAAATATAAGCATAATTCTCTGGGAAATGAACCTCAATGGCATTTTAAATATTGGCTAAAATAACAAAAAAATAGGAGTACATAAATTTAAGAGGTTTTACATGGCAAAATAAATTCAGGTTAGGGTGTAAAAGATATTAAATGGGTTTAGAAATTGCTTTGCATGGCCCAGCAATGTTCAATCCCCTAACACCACATGGGCCCCCAAAACCTGCGCAGATATGATGCAGAACCACATAGCCATGAGTAGTTTATAAACACTGCTAGGTGTGGTCCCCAAACTCAACACTAAACCAAACAATAAATTTGGATAAAATAAAAAAGATATGCTACTGAAAGTGAAAAAAAATTTGCACAACAATAATCAGAAAAACAGCTAATATTCAAGATATCTGAAGCACAATAAAAACCCAAACAAAAAAATCAACAAACTCAACAACAAAAAATCCTAGCTTTCCCATCAAAAATTGGAGAACATAGATAAACAGTAAGTTACCCATAGAGGACAAATAGTCAGCCTTATGCATTTGTAAATATATTTATAATCACTCAACACCAGGGAAATGCAAATAAAAGTGACATATCTCACACAGGTGAGAATGACATATAAAAATTGGAAACAACTGGCATTGTTGGAGGTGTGGAAAAGGTATCATCATTCACTATAGGTGAGCATATTGTATCGATTAGACTGTGGAAAACAATATGGAGAGTTCCTTTAGAAAAAGTTGTGAGCTGGAGCAATAGTATAAGTGGTAGGGCATTTGCCTTGCACATGGCCAACACTAATTTCATTCTCAGCATCGTATATGGTTTCCAGAGCACTGCCAGGAGTAATTCCTGAATGTAGAGCCAGAAGTAACCCTGGAGTATTGTTGGGTGTGACCCAAAAATAAAAAATAAAATAATAAAAGTAAAAGTAGAATTTCTGTGTGAGCCAGTGATCCTAGTTCTTAGCATATACCCCAAATCATAACATTTGTAGTTCACATATATATATATATATATACATACACACACAGCATATATATATATATATGTGTGTATATATATATATATATACACACACATATACACATAACACTATTTATTAGTAGCACAAAATAATGTCTAAGTTATGGAAGTGACTGAATTATCCAAGGACATATGAAAAAAGAAGTTGTGAAAAGTGTAAAAGTGAAATGCTACAAATTCTAAAAAAAAGTTGGAATATTGAAGTTCAATGCAAATAGGAACTGGAAGAACTTTCTTAGATGAAGTAAGTCAGGTATCAGAGAGATGGTACAGACTATAAAGAACTGGTCTTGAATGCTCTAGGCCCGGCTTCAATCCTTAGTAACTTGGTAATATGACCACCCAAGTACTGTACGAGTCATTTCTGAACACAGAGCCAGGAGTAATCTCTGAGTACTTCTGATATGCTCTTCACCCTTCACATTCATCTCTTATGCCCCCCAAAAAAATATAACAAAACAGAAGAAAATCAGAAGAGGGACAAATGATGTCAGATTATCTTACTCATTTATGGTATCTAGAGAATCAAAACGAAGAGACAGATGATATTGAAAGATTCCAAACCCTTGGCCTTGGATTATAAACCAAATAAGAGGTCGAAGTGATAGAAAAGTGGGTAGGATTTTTGCCTTGCATATGGCCTACGCAGGTTCTATCCCCAGCATCCCATATGGTCCCCAAGCACTTCCAGGAGTAATTCCTGAGCCAAGAACCAAGAGTAACTCCTGAGCATCACCAGGTATGAACCAAAAAGAAAAAACGTCCCTAAAATGAACCTACTATGGAGAGAAGAGGTCAGCTAGGACCAGGGGGAGGATCCTAGAACTTGAATGGAAATGGGGTGTCATGACTATCTACAACTAAACTTAGACACAAACACTCTAGCAAATATATTACCTATACCATATGATTCCTGCCTCTTGAGGTATTGCAGGTGTGGCTGCAGTGCCAGCTGCATCAAAAGGTGGCAAACAGGGAGACAGGCTTGTCTACACCCAGGACTCTGCCCCTTTGGGCCCTGAATGGTTGATTGTCTGACATAGAGACTGGGCCTGTTGGGATGAACCCAGAGCCACGGCAGAGCCTGACAAGCTATCCATGGTGTATTCAATATGCCAAAATCAGTAAAAATGATGGCCCTCATTCCCAACAAATGGGGACATTACTGGTGCCTGCTTGAGCAAATCAATGGTCAATGGGAAGACAAGTGATACAAATGACCATATGATTAACACAAGCAAACAATATAAAATGATACTAATTTTTACTTGAGAACATTTGATAGGCAAGAATGATCACTGAATTTATACAGAAAAATATATAGTATCAACCAAATCATACATCATCACAAAGCTATAATGGATATATTTTAAAATGTATGTCCTCTAAAGATATGAATTTCAGTATCTCATCATTCTGTAATTCTAGAGCAGTGTTAAAAATATAAAACAGTCAATTAGAATACTGAGACGACTCTAGACTTCTGAAATAACAGGATAATACTTCTAAAGAAGGCATTAGAGAACAAGTCTTTTCATAAATTTCAGCTCTTAAATATTTGTACTCAAAGATATACAAGACATTATGTGGGAGATTTATGCAATTGTGTGGGTATTGGAGTGCAAGAAATTTGAGTAGTCTATGTTGTGGGCCACATTTGGCGAGAGTCAGGACTTACTCTTGGCTCCGTGTTCAGGAATTACTCCTGGTGATACTGGGGAGACATATATGTTGTCAGGGATCAGTTGCATCCAAACACGGGTCCTTAAATCTAAATTTTTTATAAGCAGAAATTAAAATTTTAATCCCATCAGGATTGATGTTAAATATTAAAGATTAATGTATTTAAACAATAGAAAGTTTGCATTATTTAAAAAGAAAACATTAAATATTTTAAAACTATACTTTTTTACTGGACTTCTTGATCACTAGACATCCTGTTATTCATCGATTTGCTCAAGTGCGAGCCAGTAACCTTTCCATTTGACCCTATCATATGCCAGTGTAGCGCAATGGCATCTGCTTGCTTCAGGAATACTAAGAGTCTCAAACCATTTGTTCAGGGTCTTGAGGAAGAAGTCTGACCATCTTGTAGGTGGGTGACCCATGAACTCTTGGTGTTCTGTGGGATCCAATTAGTAATGGCTCTAATCCAGAGGTCGTCACCAAATCACATTACATGTTCAACTCATCTATTTTCAATGCCTTGGCAAACAAGACAGCATCCCTCACTCTCTATCGTCATCTGAGGTCAAGTTTCGATGAAATGGTATCGCCCTGCCGAACCCCTCTTTTGACATCAATGATCACATCCTTGTATAATGGTGAGATTCTGGTGGGGAATCCGTAATACAGCCCATGAAGGATCTTGATATATTGGGTTTGAACACCATGTTTGGCTAGGGCTTCTATGACCGCTTTGGTCTCAACAGAATCAAAGGCTTTCTTTAAATCAATGAACGTTAGACAGAGCGGCACCTTGAACTCCCTACAAACCCCAATGAGCTTGGTTACTGTGTGGATATGGTAGATTGTGTTGAATCCTTTCTGGAAGCCAGCTTGCTCTCATGGTTGTCTTTCATCTAATGTTTTGCCAATCCTGTTCAGGATGACTTGAGTGAACAGCTTGTGGATGATGGACAACAGGCAGATGGGACGATAGGTGCCAATGTCATGGATATCTCCCTTTTTGAATAGTAGAACTGTCCTGCTGGTTTTCCATTGGAAGGGCACTTTGAATTCAGACAGGTAGCATGTAAAAAGCTGAATCAGTGTATTGATGAGAACTGATGGCAGATTCTTCGGGTGTTCGGGTCTGACTTTTGCCTGGGCCTGGTGCTGTTCACTTTTTACCAATGAAATGGCATGTCGGATTTCAGAATGGAGAACATTCGAACGACATATCCATTTGAGGAATTTGGTATGTGGGTAGGTGGATGTGGCTATCAAGGAGATCCAAGTAGAAGTCATGGATAATCTTCTCCATTGCCTTTATGGAAGATGTGATAGATGTGATAGATCTATCAGGAAATCAGAGGGCGTCATCTTGGTCTTATATATGGTGAATGACAGGCAGGCATTGTGAATGCTTCTCCTGGCTTCTGCTGCATCAGCCAGTACTGCTGTTCTTCTCTCATTGAGGTCTTCCTTTATCACTTCTCTGCACTACTTTGTGAGCTTGGACGTTAGCATATGGTTGCCTGAGGATCAGACCTTGCCACATTGGCAAATGAGCTCGAGTTTTTGAAGACAGGCATCGTCTTGTGACTCTCTCTCTCTCTCTCTCTCTCTCCCTCTCGGCATTCTTCACACAGTCATGGAGGGACTAAACCAGTCGGTTGTATATTCTTCATCAATATTGTCAATGATGGCATTTTCCCATGCCGCCGGAATGGTGCCAAAGAGTTCCCAGTTGGTGGTCATTCTGGGACTTCTCTTCTTAAACTTTGCAACCTTTTCTCCCTGTTCCGTGAAGTAGAATTTTGCACAAAGGAGACGGTGGTCCGATCCTGTTTGGAATTTTGGGACGACAGCTACATCGGTCAGGCAAAACTGTCGATTGAATATGATGTGGTCAATTTCATTGTGGAACTGTCCACCAGGAGATTCCCATGTCCATTGTATATATTCAGCCTTCTGGAACTGTTGAGTTACCATAATGGTTTTGGTCGACATGATGAACTCAGTCTCTCACTGTTCGTTCCATTCTAGGTCATGGGTCCCTATGTGGAGTTCTTCAGCCATTCTTCTAGGTCCTATCTTGATATTAAAATCACCGACTATGATCTTATAGAAGGTGTGATCTTCTTCATAGAACTCCTCCATTTTCATGTAGAATTTCTCAATTTCATCTTCATTGTATGTGGGTGTTGGTGCATAGACAACGAAGATAGAAACTGTCAACATTGAGCCACATCTCTTCAAGTCCAATTATCCACTTTGGTTTTTAGGCACTCAAATGAATCAATGCTCATGTCCAGGTTTGTGTTGACAAAGACACTGACACCACTCATGCCTCTTTTGTCTCATGTTCCAAGTAACAGTTCTTCTCCAGTGTCAAAAATGGCGTGATGTAATTGACACCTTGCTGTTTAGGTCAGAGCAATGATGTCGTACTTCATCTTTCACACTTGCACCATCAGGTCCTCATACATGCTTCTGATGCCATAGTATGTAAACTGAAAGTACAGACAGTCATTTTAGTTCCTCTTCATTTTGGCAGCCAAGTTTGGCCCTGAGATTTTATTAGCCATTCCTTGTTCGTCCCTTCTTAGTGTTGCCGTATTGAGGTTCTTTCAGGGTCAGGGATACAAACATTGTTTTTACTGGTTTTGGCATATTGAATACACAATGCACAACTTGCCAGGCTCTGCGGTACAGGCGGTATACTGTCAGTAGCTTGCCAGGCTCTCAGAGAGGGTTGGGTAGAATACTCTTGGTAATTTACAGATGAATTGTATGGTCACTTTGTGCCTGCGTTCAATGGGGGAGACCTTGTAGTAGCTCACTGGGCTTCCATTTATTTGAAATAGAAGATTTAGAAATAAGTAGAAACATATAAATCATATGATAGAAGTCAATGAATATTTAAAGATTTCTACTTCATTTTTAAACTAAAAAAATTTAAGTGAAAGCTCAGGCTAACTTTTTTTAAAACTACCGAGTTGAAAAAATTAGTTTAAAATTATCAATAATATCCAAAGTACGTATGTGTGAGAAAATGGGAGTTGTGCATTGACCTAGCATTTCAATGAGAAGTTAACATATAATATATAAAAATTATCAATGCATTTAAAATTTGATAAAAATGGTTAATGTGGATTGCCAATATAGATTTTTGTAACATGACTGATGTAAAAACAGATCACTAGATCACTTGAATCCCATTATTCATCGATTTGCTCGAGCGGGAGTCAGTAACATTTCCATTGGACCCTATCACGTGCCAATGTAGCCCAATGGCATCTGGTTGATTCAGGAATATGAAGAGCCTCAAACCGTTCCTTCAGGGTCTTGACAAGGAAGTCTGACCATCTTGTAGGTGGGCGGCCACGTGATCTTTTGACATCCCGTGGGATCCAGTCAGTAATGGCTCTAGTCCAGCGGTTGTCTCCGCGCGGCCAAATCGCATTACATGTCCAGCCCATCTGATTTTCAATGCCTTGGCAAACGAGACAGTGTCCCTGATTCTGGAATAGTGACGGAGGTCAGAACTCCGGATTCCTTCTCTCACTTGAGTGAGGCGTGATATTCCAAGCATACCTCTTTTGATTCCTCTCTGGGAGACCCGAATAGCATTTTCATCCTGCTTTCATAGGGCCCAGGTCTCTGAGGCATATGTTAATGCAGGGAGAATGGTGGAGTCAAAGAGATGTGCCCGGAGCTGGAGGTTCTTTGTCCTTTTAGCTATTTCTTCAATGCCTTTGAAGGCATTCCATGCCGCTCTCTTCCTCCTGCGCAGCTCAGGTTTTAGGTCATTCATCATGTTGATTTCTCGACCTAGGTACACAGAACTGCTGCATTCAGAGATGTTTGTTCCATTGAGAGTGAATGGGGCCTCTGGAACTAGTTCACTCTTCATAAACATAGTTTTCTTTAGATTCAGCTGTAGACCTATCTTTCCACATTCTCAGTTGAAGTCAGCCAGTATTTGTGCCGCTTGGCTAATGTTTGGTGTTATTAGAACGATGTCATCAGCGAAGCGGAGGTGGTGTAGTTGCCGACCATCTATCTTCACTCCCATTCCTTCCCACTCTAATTGTTGCATGATGTTTTCGAGGGTGGTGCTGAAGAGTTTTGGTGAAATGGTATCACCCTGTCGAACCCCTCTTTTCACTTGAAATGAATCAATGTTTATGGCCATGTTTGTTTTCACAAGGACACCAACGCCACCAGTGCCTCTTTCATCGCATGTTCCAAGGAACAATTCTTCTCCGGTGTCAAATACAGCATGATGCGATTGACACCTCCTTTTCTCAGTCAGACCAATGATGTCGTACTTGATCTTTTGTGCTTGCAGCATCAGATCCTCAATATATGCTTCCGATGCCAGCGTACGTGCATTGAAAGTACAGACAGTCATTTTAGTCCTTCTTTGTTTTGCAGCCTAGGATGGCAGTGAAATTTTATCAGGCACTGCTTGTTTGCCTTCTTACTGCTGCCGTATTAAGGGCTCTTTCGGGGTCAGGAAAATAAACATTTCTGTTACTGGATTTGGCATATCGAACACGCATCGGACAGCTTGCCAGGCTCTGCCATGCGGGCGCTATATTCTCATTACTTTGTGGGGCTCACTCAGACTGGTGGGTAGAATATTTACGGTAATTTGGAGGTAAATCGCAGGTTGCGCAGCATCCGTGCCCAACAGGGAAAGCTGTTTTCTGCTCTGCCGGGTGTACCTGTGTCTTAGGCTCAAGCATTCCTGGGCTTGAAATACTCTCCTCTGAAGGGCGGGTCTCTGCAGGGTGGGTCCTTGTAGGCTGGGTTTCTGACAAGCCAGGCTGGAGACTGGATTAATCTGCTGGATGGAGATTTTACCAGTTTTGGAGTGTGGATTGTGAAGATCGCTGCCGGCAAGGTGTGGGGGTTTCTCTGGGCTCCTCCGAGGCTCCATCGGGATGGTGGACTCGGGTCGGAAGTTGCTCTCATGGTCCATGGAATGCAGGGGGTTCAATGGGGAAAGCTGGTTTCTGCTATGCCTGGTGTACCTGTGTCTTTCATGTGGACATGAGCCAGGCGAGATAACTTGGTGTGCTTCTGCTGACCCAGCAACCAGCCTGCACATCAATGGAGGACCTAGACATGGGCAAGGGCACGGGCACAGCAAGATCCAGGCAGATGGGCTCTGATCCAATACACATGGGGGAGGCAGGAAACTTCAGGTGGAGGCATTGAGACTGGAGTGAGGGGGGACACCCCATGCACTGGAAGCAGCCTTTGCTCTCTGTAGCAGACTTCCCCCCAACCTGAAAGGAAACTGGAGAGCAGCCTTCATGTAGAGGCACCCACTCTGGTAGTGCAAGCATCAGCCCTCATCAGCGGGCACAAACCTCTGGCAGTGCTGCTCCTGGAACCTTCTAAGCAGTCCACACTCCTCTTCTGTGGCCAGGGCCCAAGGAAGAGAGTCTCCTTCAGACGCAGCATCAAAAAAGGCAGCTGACCACGTTCTCTGGAGCATTCTGTAAAAAAAAAAATGAGCCACAATGTGAAGAGTTAGGAACCTTGGGGAAGGCCCAGAACTTCTCAGTATCCCCAAGCATCTGGTGAACTTTTACCAGCTTCAGTAAAAAACAGATCCAGATATTAATATAGCAAACATATTATGAGTTCAATGAGGAAAAGATTATTTATTTTATAAATACTATTTGTTTAAGTGATTATTAATCTTAAATAAAGCAATCACAATTAAAACTGAATATCACACAATTTATGATGAGCACCACTCGTGGGGTGCCTGGGAGCAAATTCAAAACATTAAAATTCCAATGTTAAAAATTGATGAGTAACTTGCAAATGACTTTATACTTTGATGTATGATCCTGCTATTAGAATTCGACTAGAGACACCTTAACCAAAATTTGTTATGTCAGTATTAAAAAAGGGACTTTTAAACTCCGTTATACAAATAAAGTTTAAAGTTTTGACATGCACATCCATACAATAAAATAATGTATCTTATTAACATAATAATAACAGTTCCAAATTATTTTTTTTAATTTTATTTTGGTTTGGGGGGTCACACCCAGCAGTGCTCAGGACTCACTCCTTCTTCTGTGCTCAGGAATCACTTCTGATGGGTGTGGGAGACCCAGGGTGCAGAGGATGGAACCCACATTATCCATATGCCGCCCAGACAAGGCAAAACACCTACTACTGTACTCTCTCTCCAGTCCCCATACCAATTTATTTTTATGGTTTGATAGCTTTAAAAAATAATGAAGCATATTTATATTTAAATTAAAAAAGCTTGCTTCTTTATTGTTTTTACACAAAGCTTTTTGAGTTTTATTTTTTTCCTTGGGGAGAGTCCTTTTAACATGCATGTATTTTATTTTATTATTTTTTTTTTGTTTTTTTTTGCAGTCACACCTGCAATGCTCAGGGTTACTCCTGACAAATTGATCAGGAATTAATCCTGGCGGTGCTCAGGGAACCATATGTGATGCTGGGGACTGAACCCGGGTAGGCCGTGTGCAAGGCAAACACCCTTCCACAGTGCTATTGCTCTGACCCCAACATGCATGCAATTTAAAACAGGAACAGGGCCTCGGACAGCTCAAACAGTCTTTAGACAAGTACAGGGGCTGAAAATTCCTACTTAAAAACTGGAAATTGCAGTCAGTGATCAAGAAATCTCACACGCATGGGGTGATTGCTTATCTTGCTTAGGCCTCCTTCAAAAAAAAGCTGACTCAGCTCATTCACTTTTTTTTTTTTTCTTTTTGGGTCACACCCGGCAATGCTCAGAGGTTTCTCCTGGCTCTGCACTCAGGAATCACACCTGGCGGTGCTCGGGGGACCTTATGGGATGCCGGGGGATTGAACCCAGGCCGGCATGGGAGAGAGAAAGAGAGAAACTGGGGTACCTGCTATTAAGGCAGCATGGGGGTGGGCAGGAGGGGGTGGGATACATTGGTGGTGGAAATGGGGCACTGGTGGAGGGATGGGTGCTGGTATACTGTATTACAAGAACCAATTATGATCACCTTTGTAATTTTATGTTTCACTGTGGTATAATAAAAAATTTAAAAAAAAAAAAAAAAAAAAAAAAAGAAAAAGAAAGACAAAAAAAGAATCCACCAATTATTATAAGAGAATCAAGGATTAGGTTAAATAATATGCTGGTTAAAGTAATAAAATAATACAGATGATTAATATAATTGTTACTATATGACATTATTTAAAGTACTTTTGCAGGGTGGACAACACTAAAAGTCAGGTGCTATGTGATACAGGAAAAGTCAGTTGTTCACTGTCTGGGTGGGGGGCAAGTACAGCAGGAAAGACACTTGCTATGCACTTGGCCAGGCAAGTTTTCCTTCCCTAGCATCCTGAATGGTCCCTAAGGCATCACCAAGAGTGGTCCCTAAGTGCAGAGCCAATTGTACCACTGAGCTTTGCAGGCTGTAACCCTCCCATTCCCAAATTGTTCCCAGTCCTGATACTTAACTTACCAGGATTTCAAAACCAAGCAGCAGGGCATCAAACCCTAACTGATAATTGTTGATGCTGTGCGTCAGACAGACAGACAGATAGATGCAGAAATTATTTTCTAGTTCTGAAAAAATTTTTTACAGTATTGAGGGGAGAAAAAGAAAAGTTGATGACTGAAATATAGACTACTAGTAGTAATTATGTGACTTCCTGAATCTCTCCGACTTTTTCATAGAAAAATGTTTTTTTAAAAACAGCAAATATTTGCAGATTCTTATTTGTTTATGATAACAAATAAGAAAACCTGAAAGCAGCTGCGGAAACAGAAGGGATTCAGAGCACCCTCTAGAAGTCTGATGAAAAGTGACCCCCACCCCCTTGGCTTAAATCTCTCTCTAGGGCACAGAGCAGTGAAACTTGAAGTCCTTGAACCTGAGAGCGCTGAGCTTTTGGCTTTTGTGCCCTCTTTCCTGGACTTGTCTATGGGTCTGACTTGCTGGAGCAGAACCTGGGCGCCAGTGTGTTGCATTTCCTATCAGCAGAGAGATCAGAGAAGGACGCTGCCATCTATCATGTCTCTCCTATCAGCTGATCCAGTTCTCTCCTTTTCTGTGTGCTTGACATGGTGATACCCAGGATCTCAGAGAGTGAGCTGGACTCTGAGCAAGCAACAATGCCAGGAGGTACTCACTTGTCATCCCAGGGGAAAGAAGCCTGGGAGCCAGCACTGGTTGGCTAAGTCCCTGGCACAGGGACTTGGTTTCTTTGGCAGGGAGGAAGTCACCATATGTCTCCAGGCATCAGCTAGTTGGCCACCTCCAAAGGAGGAGCTACTGTATCCATCACTCGAGGCCTCAGGTATCAAGCATGCTGGCAAGCTCCTGGCCGCTACCTGAAACCTCCAGAATGCCGCATTGTTCTTTTTCAGGTTCTGAGAGAGGGTAAGGGAGGTGACCAGGCCATTATTGTTGGGCCACAGAGAAATAAAATCAGCCCTTCTGCACATGCACAATTAGTGTGAACTAAGCACCGCAAATAGCAATCATTTCTTACTCTTCCAATTTTTCTTCCATCCAACTCTGTTTAATAGCTTTTTTCCTGAGTCTTGTCTTCTTTTATTTGTCCTTTTCTAAGAGTGATAAAGGCAATGTGTACAATCAAGAAGTGCAATCTTACCAGCAATGCTTGGCTCACAGAACTAAGCGATCGAAAATTTATAAGTAATGAACGCATATTACTTTTATAGGGGTGTCGTGAATGTGTGTATGTGTCTGTGTGTGTGAACACAAAGAAATTACAGTACTTTCTTCAAACTTTGAGGAATCAGAGTGAAGCTATATAATTTTTAGAAAGGAGTTTGGTCAAAGAAATGCAAGAGATTTTTATAAGCACTCAAAAAGGATTTAAAGAGACGGCAGGGTACAGGAATAGTTTATTCTAGAAATCATTGTTCTGACAGCCTTATGAATAAATTTCTTTTAAAAAAAAGTTAATCAGACATTTATCAGGTTTTCTGTTTTGTCCTTTGATAAAAATTATGTATATTGTTGTAGATCAGCATTTCTTAAGCCCTTTGGTCTCAAGAGCAGTTTGTCCTCGATTTTCTAAAAGAAAATAGTATGAAATCGTTGAGAGGGGTATCAATATTGTTATAAATCTAATGTTTACATTTTGGATTCTTACATTACTTTGCACTTAATCTATTGTTTTATGTAGCCTTTAGACTGTTGTGTATATTCACAGAAAATGAGATATTAAGGACATATCTTACTTTTATATTTTCTAGTACTGTACAATGAACTCAGGGATTCCACCGAGGTTAGACACATTGCCACTGAACTGTATCCATAGTTCTTATCATGAAAATGAATTTGAGGGCCGGAGTGATAGACAGTGGATAGGGCATTTGCCTTTCACGCAGCCAACCAGGGTTCGATCCCTGGCATCCCACAAGGTCCCCCTGGCACCTCCAGGAGTAATTGTGAGTGAAGAGCCAGGACTAACTCCTGAGTACCACCAGGTATGACACACTTCACTTCACTTGTCTTCCTGTTGTTCGTCAATTTGCTTGATTGGGCACCAGTAGCATCTCCATATATTGTGTCCTAGTGTAGATGAAGGGCATCTGCTTGCTCTAGGAACAGGAACAGCCTCAAACCAGACTTTCAGGTCATGGGAATGAGGTCTATAATTGTTACTGGTTTTTGGCATATCAAATACTCAAATACGACACAGTAGCTTGCCAGGCACTGCCATGTGGGTGGTATACACTCAGTAGTAGGCTCTCATTTCGAGCATTTACAGATGAACCACACTGGGGCCATATCGGCTTTTCTCTTGGGTGGAGCTCTGACGATCTGTGGAATCCGGATGTTGAAAATGGCAGCCCTCAGGGTGTGGGGGGTTCCTCTGGCTTCTTGTGAGGCTCTATTGGGATGGTGAGCCAGGGCTAGAACCCACCTTCTCTCCCGGCGCCTCATGATCAGCTGAGCACAGGGAGAGTCAGTAGCAGCTCTGTCCCATGCATCTGAGTATGTCACAAAAAAAGCAAAAAAAAAAAAAAAGAATTTGAGAAGATATTCTGAAGAGTTTCTGAGAACAACAAATGCCCCAGGCTAAGCACAAAGAAACTCTAAGGTAACAATGAAACAATTAAATAACTGAGGTGCTGCAAGGGAGGTGCATTGCTATGTTGAATAAGGTATGATTGGGACTAGCTAATATTCCACTGCCAAAAAGTCAATAAATAAATACCAATTATAATTTTTCATTCATTTATGAGGGGAATTCTCACTTGGTGGTGCTCAGGGCTTACTTCTGGCTCTGTGCTCAACAATCACTCCTGGTAGGGTTCAGGGTATACCAGGGTCCACAGCATTCAAGACAATGGCCTTACATACTGTATTATTTCTCCAAAGCCCAATTATAAATTTATAATTATAACATTTAAAATAAAAATAAAACCTATAGAGGTGTATTTGAAAAACAAAGTATTTATGAGCTACACATTTCTAGTTAAATAATCACAGTAAGAACCCACCTATATGTATAACTCAAGCCTTATTTTCATAGCTGGATAATTTAGAGTTCAATTGGCAATCTAGGAATTTAAGGGTATAAGTGAATGTTTTCCTTAAATCTGTATTGTTTTGGTGTTTGGTAGTAATGTTTTGCTTAAGGGCATCTTTTAATTATAAAGTTATAAGCTCCTGTTTATCTCTCAGAGATCTGGAGAGAAGTGAGAAAAATCAAAAGGAAAAACAAACTGAAAATTTAGCAAAATAAAGCACAATATTTGTTTGTTACTATGTTTGTTCGAATTTTTGCAAAAGTCAACATGAGATAATGCAATGTTAATGTCCAAAATCTGACTTTCAGGGAAAATATATGGACCACACAGAATTCTGACCTTCAGGGAATATATGTACAGAGTTAAGAGTGGGAATACAGCATAAGATGCTGAATGCATTCAAATTCAATAATAATTACTCGAGAGGTCATGGATTCTAGAACACACAATTTGGCTTATGGTAAATAAACTGAAAGAAGCTTTCTGATATATTTGATTACTTACAGGAAAATTATTCTTCCCTCATTATCTAGAAAGACTGTTATCTATAAAGAGAACTCTGTATTTCTAGTTCAAGAATCTCAAAGAAAAAGAATAAAGAAATCAGCACACGTTGATGTACAAAATATTCTGAGATTAGGGCTGAAAGAAGGCAGAAAGCCCCCTTTCCCAACCAGGGCAGGCCTACTCATGGAAAGTTACCAATTTAGGGTCTGAGTGTTCTTTTCATCTTGAAGTAACCTTTTGTTATCTACAAAAGGCCCAGAACAAATTCCTGTTAGAGGTTATGAGACCCCCGCCCAGAATCTACTATCTGGCCTGAATTGCCTGGATTGCATTCCTGTACTTACGCATAGCAGTTGCTGACCCATGATCCCACGCGTGTATCTAGCTGCACCAAATATAGAAAGAAGTATTAAGAATGATCTGATTGGTGGGAGATGGTTATTTGGTACAAAGTGATTGGCTGCCTGAGCGCAGACCTTAATATAATATTTTAAATCTATTGGATGTTTAAGCACGGGCTTTTCTGTAGCGGCGGGAACTATCTCTTAAAAGATCCTCCCTGGAAGGGCTCGGGGCTCTTAGCCACTGACCACTTGGGGTCATGCTATGGGCCCGAGTATACTCGCTTATTAATAAAACCCTTGCTTTTGCATAGGACCCGGTCTCTCAGAGTTTTCCTTGATAGGTGTGGCATTCTGAGGCTCCCAGTCAGTCACCCCATAGGGTGGCCAACTCTTTCAAGGGCCATAAAGATAGTCCAGTAGATTGGTAAGAGTCTGAACAACTCTGGATCAAACTCTCCCCATGTATCTTGCATCTAGATAAGAAATCCTAAAAACTAGGTAATTAAGACTTCTGATTGTTACTTTTGATAGTCATGTTTGTCCCTTTATAAAATATTTTCCGGGCCGGAGTGATAGCCCAGTGGGTAGGGCGTTTGCCTTGCAGCGGCCGGCCTATGCTGGCCTGGGTTCGATCCCTGGCATCCCATATGGTCCCGTGAGCACCGCCAGGAGTAATTCCTGAGTGCAGAGCCAGGAGTAACCCCTGAGCATCACCGGGTGTGACCCAAAAAGCAAAAATAAATAAATAAATAAAATATTTTCCCATGAATAAACCTAAGTTAGATCCATTTTATTACAAGTTAGGGTTACTATCATTTTTATTGCAGATTTATGAGAAGGCAATGAAATGAAATATATACAATTTCCTGATGCTTAGAAAATACAAAAGAAAAGACACTCTTTTTCTTCCCAGTTCCAAAAGAAAGATGACTTACAAACTGATCAGAAGAATAATGAAATCTAATTTGGCTTTTGGAATAGGAGGCATGCAACAATTGCACACAAATATATAATTGGTATAAATTGCATGATTAATTGTACAACACACCAGACTAGGTTTATTATTCTATGTACTCAGTTAAGAAAAAAATTGGCCTTTCTAGTTCTCAATAATCTGCATGAAAATTCTGAAGATATGAGTTCTATGATGAATCAATCTAAATAATGGTTTAGGATTTCACAATTTCTCAGACAAAATTCCTGGTTCTGGGCACATTAACTACATGAAATGATTGTTCTCAGAAGCCATACAAGTGAAGAAGCTGGTTAGGAGTCTAGGAACCCATAACATTTCTGACTCACAAGGATACATGAGATTGATCATCAAACAGACAAGTGAATAAAACAAAACCAGTAACAACATCTACAACAACAAAAAGTGATCCAGCACTTTAGTTAGGAGCACATTAACTAACTTGAATGTCAGAAATCCTGAATGAAAAAAAATCTACAAATTGACATATATAATTTGTTAGTAAGTTTTTCTGTTTTTGTTGCAAAGACAAATTCTTGTTGCAAAGACAAATTTTTGTTGCAAAGACAAATTCTTCACTCCTAAGATTAAATTCAGAAAGATTTTTTAAAATTTAGATGTCATTCTTATGAAGGAAGGACAGATTGCCATTTAGTTTGAGTCTGTAACTTTTAGTCTGTTTAAAATTGGATGAAACCTTTTTGAATGAGGCATCATATTTGACCTTGAACTTGTTTTACTTCCATAGTCACTTCTATTTTCCTGTAGGCAAGAATTACAATTGCCTAAGCTGCTTTGTTTATATGGAGAAACTTCAGGGTAGAGACTCCAATAAAGACAGCCAGCACTAACCATTCTTAAATAGACAATATGGCAAGGATATCAGGAGATAATATGCGTGTGTGAACATTCATAATAGTGCCAGCATGAGAGCCTCTGGCAGGGATCTTAATTTCGCAGTTTCCTTTATTGCAAGGTTCTTGTCATCTAGCCTTCTCTATTCTACTTGTATCATTTTTCCTCTTTATCCAGATCATTTCCCTGATGTTAGTTTTTTCTATTTTTCCTCTATTTTTTTTGTTTAATTTTTTTGTTAAATGATTACAGCATAAACATATTTAAAACCTTAGCTCAATACTCTTTCCACTGTGTGCTCAGATTAGGAAAGATGCAGACCACTTGGCTTTAAATAGTTGGAAACAAATGTAGAGCTCAGTTAGAACCTCTTTGTAAAAGGGGCCCTTCATTTAAGGACTTAGCTTAACATGACAAATACTTGCATTCACATTCACCCAGAGGGAGTTCTTGGGACAAGTCTATGTTATGGGCTGCAGGGTATTCACCTAAACCTAGGAGGTAAATTTAAAGCTATTTAAGGAAGTAAAAAAAAAAAAGAGGACAAACCCCTAGAGAAATTTTTTAGAATTAATGTAAATGGATTTACTTTTTTATTTTTTGGTTTAATGGTGGGGATAAAGATGATCTTAATGGAGTTTTAATATCTTTTTTTGTTTTTTTTTCCATTTGGGGTCACAGCTAGGGGTGCTCAGGTCATAGTCTTAACTTTGCATCAGAAAGCAACCTGGCAGATTTAGGGGATCTTTAAGTGATGCTAAGATGAGCCTGCAGGGCAAGGCAAGTGCCCTACCAGCTGTATCATCTTTCCGGCTTTGCAATTGGCCCTTCAACTGCATAACAACAATACAGAAGATGCAAGTTCTTGTTTCTCAACTATCTGTATCAATATTTGAAAGGATATATTAATGTCTAGCTAGAGACAATAGCCTGGGGTTCTCCATGCCCTGTTTTTTGAGATTTTATTTTCAAGGATACTGATATAATGAGTGGGTTTTGATGAAGATAATGTCTTGGTGAAGTAGACAGCCAGTATGCTTACTATCAAATATGATAAAGATAATTTTTGTCTTTGGGGGTTCATTCAATGGAATTTCACAAATTTGAGGCCTTCAGTTGTAACACAGCTGCTCCAGAATAGAAATACACCCAAAATGATGCATTCAATGGAATTTCCCAAATTTGAGGCCTTCAGTTGTAACACAGCTGCTCCAGAATAGAAATACACCCAAAATGATGCAGGTGGGCCTCACGGTTGGCTTATGTGAGGCCAGAAGGGGAGAGAGATGGTTGCTTTCTCCCCAGCCGCCTCTGCCACCCAGGACCTGCTGGGCAGGCTTAGGACTTATAAAGTCTGCTATGAGCCCCTGCATGGTGTGGACCTGAGCTCCACCAGCCCCATGAGGTGGCCGTCAAGCCACACCTGATGTCCGCTTGATCACTAGGCATGGGGAGTTGATCCCCACCACCCGAGATTTCTCGAGGAGCCACGGACTCAGACTGGAGCAAGGAATTGGTCTTTGCAGGGAAAGGAAAGTCAGTCCTAGGCCTTACCTAGGATTGCCTTAGGGTTCTTGTCTTTCTCGCAGAAAAATAATTTTCAGGAGTTGACAAGCAGTGAAGTAAAACAGGTTTTATTAAGGAGGTTTTAGGAAAGGGAAGGAGGAGGGAAAGTAAGAGAGAGTACACATCTCAAGAGGGGAGATGCGGGCGACACATGTGCTCATGCACAACATGTGCTCGGCCATGTGGGCTCAGGCAGCATGTGTGTCCATGCAGCATGTGCGCACTGGCCTTTGGTCAGGATGGCTTTTATAGATTTCTCCCCAAGATACTACCATATGGGAAGTCAACATAGGTTGCTAGGGCCGTTGCCAAGGGGAGTAGACTTTGGGAGTGGTCTTCTTTGAAAATCTCCTTTTCTTGACATCTGTCCCTGCTGGATCTTCTGTCCTGAAATGTAGCCTGATTAAGGGCTGGATAGAGAAAGGTTGATCCAGCTCCCTCAGGGTTTGTTGTTGGTTAATGGGTCTTATCAAGTCTTGGTTCCTGGTTCCAAAAGGTGACTTTGGACAGACTTAGGGCAAGAATTCATTGTCATGTGGGGACCCCCTGTCTGCCTGCCTACAACAAAACTACTAAAACTCACAGTGCCAGGGACATTGGTGCAAAAAGGCAACATTCTAGTTTGTGTCATTAATAATAGCATTTTTATTTTATTTAAAACTGTCATGTATTATTCTACCATCCATAATACCATGACAATTTTTTAGCTTATAAGTTGGTTGACACATCTGACCCTTCACCGTTCTTGACAATAATTTCTAGCTAACATCTCAAAATGACCATGTTATAAATATTTCTTGGTGTTCATGTGTAGAATTTTACTCAAAAGAGTATTAGGATTATAAATATTTAAAATATTTCTATGGTAATACAACAAATATGGCATTTTCTTACTATCCCCCATTCCATAAGAATGCTAACGGGCCATGTGCTTCCCCAGCTGGAGCCTTCTGTTCCTTAAACAGTCAGCACGTAGTTAATATTCAGATATTTCACAGACATTATTCAATGGCTTCTCCTTCTACTGACCCACACATGTATTTTAGATTTAATTTCTGGTTCGGATACTACTTCATAAATTAAGCTTTCTGCAGTCACCATATGAACCAATTTTATACAGATATTTTTTTTAAATTAAACATTTTATTATACCACTGTGAGATATACAATTGCAACGTTGTTCATGTTTGGAGGTTTCGGTCACATAGTGTTCCAGCACCCCACCCTCCACCAGTGCCCATTTCCCACCACCAATGTCCCCAATTCCCTCCCCCTCCCATAGTCTGCCTAAATGGCAGGCTCTTTATCTCTTTTCTCTCTCCCTCTCTCTCTTTTCCTTCTCCTACACGTTGTGGGTTGTACTACATATACTTAGAAGCCAGCATGTGCATTTTTTTCCTATACAGATACTTTTAATATTGGCTTAATTGGTGATATAATTCAGTACCTTAATTAACAGTTACTTGACTATTTTTGTAGTGAGTAGAACTCCAGTCTATAACCCTAGACCAGTCTTATTTTGATACATATACTAAATGCATGTGAAATGTCATGGGCAATCAGTTTATCCTGCAGGACAATAAATTATCATGCAGTAATCCTAAATCCATAAACATGCCTGACTGTGTGTCTGGACATAAATAGCAGGATGTTAATTTACACATTTCCCACCTTTATATAACCTGGTATAACTCATTTAACAGTTGTCGGCATTATTGACATAATCACTGAAATTTCCATCATTTTTGGTCTTGCATGAGGCAATCACCCTGTACCAGTACATCCTAGATTCATAATACAAGTATGAGTAAGGACTCCCTGAGAACAGAGGAATTGAGGTCTGAGAAACTAGCTGGGCATTCAGGAGAACTTCAAGCCATTTATCTGTTAAAAGATATGAGCTTGAGTTAGTGAGAAGTATTGAAAGTTCCGGGATTATTCTGATTCTCTACTATATTACTCAAATATCCTTCCTAGAGGATTACTTTAACCTGAAACTCACTTTAATAATATTCCTCATAAACCAAGCTATTGGGATTTCTATAGCTGTAATAGAAATTGGGAGTTTGTTACAAGCCTGACTAAGTCAGTGTCTAGAGGGAAAGGTCAAACTGCCTTGTTTTCCCAGAATAGTTCTGGGTCTACAGAGAAAAAATTGGATCAGTAACGCTGGAAATTGTCATGGTAGTTTCCATAAGGAGAGTTTATATATGCGTATACCCTTTGTCTGTCAGTAATGCTACTGACATGTTAAGAGAATTTTCAAACTAAAGTGAAACTAACATACTGTATTAGTTCCTTCTGCTTTGTCAAGTAAGTTAAAGTAAACTGTAGATGAATTGCATATTGATCATTAAAAATTTGATTAAATTCTATGTAATTAAAATTTAAAATCTAATAAAAGATTTCATTTTCTTAAATTCAGTTCATGCTTTGTAAATTTAAATTGATTATTAATGTTTTAATTATCTTCTGTTATATCAAGAAACAAATAAAACACTGTTTTTATGTGGGCTTTATCTAGTAGTATGTGGGGCTTGTTCTAGGCTCTAATTTCAGGAATCATTCCTGGAGGTGCTCTGTTACCATATGTGGACCTGGCATTGAACCAGACTTGGCCTTGTTCTAGTCAGAGCCTTACCCCCCTATACTAGTTCTCTGTCCCCAAGAATGAAATTAAAAAAAAATTCATCAATATATTCAAAAGTTTAATGGTTCCACCTCCAAATTATTTTCTGTGTTTCTGAAAATGCATTTTTCTTCATGAACTCTTTTGCCACACATATCCTTGACTTAGATCTATAAGATATTACTGATAAATTAGTAAGTTATATTAGTCATTTATGTAAAACTTTGAGCTATATAACAAGATAATGATTTTCATTTTTAGTTTTCTTCTCTTTGTTACTGGCTAGAAAAGCTCATTTTATCTCCATCGTAATTGAGGTGATGTGATTTACATTAGCGTTAATGATTTTTTAAAAAGCCAATGTTATGAATACCTTCCAGAAATGCCCAGGTTAAAATCTTCTAGTTTTCTGGAAGTGAAAACCATAAATGAATCATCATCATATTGGTGAATGGCCACACAAATTCAGACCACACAGGACTTCAAACTATGCCTAGAATAAGTCCAGGAATTGTCAAGCATTTCAGCTCTGTTGAGAAAACATTGATTGTTGAATTAATATTTTAAACTTACAGTTTATAAGAATTAACTTGTATTTTAATGTCTCTTTATTATCTTTCCCAACTCTTTTTACTCAAATAAAAGTTGAATTTAATTAAATAAAAGTTATGTCACTACAGACTTCAGTGTTGTTTTAAAAGTAGACTGTTTTTCTTAAACTTTTTCCTTTACTAAATTTTACAAAATATTGCATAATCTCTCTCTCTCTCTCTCTCTCTCTCTATATATATATATATATATATATATATATATAACTTTCTTAAAAATTCTAATACCCTTTGAAAATACCAACATGAACTCTATACTAAGAGTATACAGATATTTTTTCATATAAGCATTGAAAAATGAGTTACCAGGGGCTATAAAGAGGGTCAGTCACCTGCCTTGCTTGCAGCCCAACCTACTTTAATCCCTGGCACCCAAAACCAAATCAATTAAATGATCCCCTCAGCTCTCCAGGAGTGACCTCTGAGCATAGAACTAGAAGTAAGCCCTGAGCACAGCTTATTGTGAACCAAAAATCAGTCCAGTCCAGACCATCACCACCCAAAAAAAGAGTCACCAAGTATATTGACTTGCATAGTTCCTTCCAAAGAAATGTCAAGGCTATTATGATAACTGTTATGAACCACAGTTCTTCTAAATTGGAAAACACTATTTCCATATTTTATTCTAAAATGTTGGTTTTTATTTGGTGTGCTTGTGAATCAAATTATTGATTCAGTAAATCATTGTTTGACTTTCTTTGTGATTAGTTATATATGATCCCAACAAAGCTTCTTCATTGTTATTGCTCTTTTTCTATGGCATATTTGCATTGCAAGCTTGATTCATAACTTCACAGTAAGACAAATTTTGGAAGGACAATTCATAAAGACACTTTTCAAGTTTCAGGTAAGATGGGGTATTTTTTTTTCTCCTTACAGTAAAAATCACATGTACCTTTATTTTTGAAGACTCTAGTTTGAATACACTAAAGTTTTCAACAAAATTGACCAAAATATACAGATTTACATACAAACTTTCTACCCACAATGTATGATTTTTTGTGACTGATGACATCCTAAAATTCCATACTAGAATGTTACATTTGTATTACCATCACTAATCAGGAATCAGTTTTATCATACTCACACAAAGTACATAGTCTTCATTAGGCTACAATCATAACAATAAGCATCCTATCAGTTTCAATAAATAAGTAATTGGATGTATCACTTGATCACTTGACATCCAGTTATTCGTCGATTTGCTCTAGAGGGCGCCAGTAATATTTCCATTTGACCCTATCAAGTGCCAGTGTAGCCCAATGGCATCTGGCTGCTTCAGGAATACAAAGAGCCTCAAACCATTCGTTCAGGGTCTTGACGAAGAAGTCTGACCATCTTGTAGTTGGGCGGCCACGTGATCTTTTGACATTCAACCCTAATAATCTATAGAATGGTTGAACTGTACTCAATGTCTGCTCTGCTAGGCTTAGTCCTCCTTCCTCTCCCCTTCCCCTGAAAAATCACTGCTTATCCTCCGAGGTCCTTTTACTTTTGACAATTTTTCATTCAGTTGGAATTATCCAATATGCTGCATTTTCAAATTGGCTTCTTACCCTTAGAAAACGTTAATTTCCTTCACTTTTTTTTAGGATTTAACTACTCATTTTTTTATTAATAATGTTACAGTGTCTAAATATACTAAGTTTGACTGTTAGTCACTGGCTGAAACTCATATTGGTTCTTTATTCTAGGAAGCAAGTTGCTATGAGTTCGTCCAGAAAAAAAAAATGAAAATATATATTTTAAACCCTAAAACAAAAAGTAGTACACATAGAGTTAGATTGCAAATGGAACCATCAAGTAAAAATTTAGAGGTAAAGAAATTAAAAAACTATAAACACACCAATAATGAAATTATCAAACCTCAAGAGACAGAAACGATAAGAAAGAACAAGGAGACACACTATAAAATTGACACAAAAAATAATAAAATGCCAATGAATGCTTATAAGTTAATGACTATTTTAATGTTGAAGGAATAAATTCTTAGGTACGAAGAGCACTTCCACACATTTAAACATCATCCAGACATATTTTTCAAGAGACTAGACTTGTGCATAAGATCACATGTACAAGTCTAAAAGTGAAGAGGTGAAAAAATTCCTTGCAAATGAAAGTAAAAAAAGTGATGGAATCATACTCATATATGAAAAAATAATAAAATAAAACTGCAAGTGATCAAGTGACTAGTTAGTTTTTTTTTTTTTTTTTTTTTTGCTTTTACACCAGGAGAAGCTCAGGGGTTACTCCTGTCTCTGCACTCAGGAATTACTCCTGGCGGTGCTCAGGGGACCATATGGGATGCCGGGGATCGATCCCGGACCCGGACCGGCATAGACTGGCTGCATGCAAGGCTAATGCCTACCCACTGAGCTATCGCTCCGGCCCCCTAGTTAGGTATTTTTGTACTACTATTATTTTATTCTGGGATATATTCACATTACTTGGAGAATTTATGAGTTTGATATTGGCATTAAGGATTTAGAGACAGGATTAGAGACATCTTTTGGTCTAGTTTTTTTTCCCCCCTTTAACTAAATAAATTTTTTACATATTGTAAAAAATTGAATCACAGTAAGATACACACAAAATTCTTCATGATTTGGTTTCAGTTGCACAATGTTCAATCACCCTTCACTAGTCTACATTTCTCACCACTATGGTCCCCAGTTCGGTCTCCTGCCCCATCCCCTGATCTGCCTGCCTCTACCTTCTCTCTCTCTCTCTCTGAATCTGTCTCTCTCTCTGAATCTCTCTCTGCATCTCTCTCTCTCTCTCTCTCTCTCTCTCTCTCTCCTCTTTTGGGTCTTATGGTTTTATAAAAGAGATACTGAAGGGTTACCAGGTATACCCCTTTTTCTACATTCAACATTCAGTTTCTGTTCAAAATGATCATTCCCATATATCATTTTCAATCTGGTCCTCCCTCTCCCCTAACTGCCACCCCATCATTCTTGCGGAAAGCTTGCAACAATTTGCCAGTCCTCCTGACACTGTTTTAGTCTTATACTATGTATTTTTTTTATATCCGACAAATGAATGCAGTTGTTCTGTATTGGTCTCTCCTTCTGACTCATTTCATTCAGCATGATACTCTTCATGTCCATCTATATATAAACAAATTTCATGTGTTCACATTTCCTAATGGCTGCATAGTATTCCATTGTGTAGTATTCCATTGTATAGATATATAATAGTTTCTTTATCCAGTCACCTGTTCTTAGGCATTTAGGTTGCTTCCAGATTCTGACTATTGTGATTGTGAACAGTGCTGCAATGAACATAGAAGTAAAGATGATGTCTCTGCTGTATATTTTTGGGGCCCCAGGGTGTATTCCCAGAGTTGGTATTATTGCTGGCTCAATTTCCTTTTTGCCTTTCACTATTTGGTGGATTATGTTGTTTTACACTCTGGATGTATTTAAACTCTCAGAAAAAATTGTCTCTACTTCTCTTTTTGGCTTCTTGCTTAGTCCTTGGGTAATTTTTTTAACATATATATTGAAAGCAGAATTAAACTGAACACTTGACAGGATTCCGACTTCCCTGGACATCTCTCTCCTTTGTACCTCTAACTTATTTTATTAAGTCCAGCTATTGCAGTCAATGTCCTCTGAATCAGTGACAAGATTCTTCCTAGAGCCTCAGATGTGACCTGAAAATCTTCCACAGGTAACAAGAAGTAATAATCATAAACTTTAGTGTTTCTTTGCCCAGTAATACTCTTTACCTGATAATTTATTCTTTACCTGGTAACACTGTCATTTGCTCCTAAACATCTAGCATATGCAAATTATTATTTATTATTATCAAATAAAAATATCTATATTTGAAAACAATTCTTGTTTAATATTGGATGAACATAGAATACTTTAAACAAAGAAGTAATTTTACACATATTATGTTTGGAATGTCAATTGAATATACATAAAGAAGTCACTGTATCACTGTATCACTGTCTTCCTGTTCATCATCAATTTGCTCAAGTGGGCACCAGTAACATCTCCATATGTCCTGTCTCATGCTAGTAGAGCCCAAGGGCATTTGCTTGCTCCAGGAACATAAAGAGCCTCAAACCATTCCATCAGGTCAATTGTTACTGGTATTTGGCATATCAAATACGACACTTGCCAGGCAAATGATTTAAATATACAAGTCTGAAGCTCACGTGAGAGAATTAATCATCATTTCACTTTTTATTCTCTACTTGAACAAATATCACGTATTTGAAGCTACCCTATAAAATAAGAACACCAAGAAGATGATATGGCTATAAAATGTAATCCAGACCTAAGTTTCTGGAGATACTATTATGCAAATATGCAGAGAAAATTAAAAACAGCAATAGATTAATAAAGACCAATTAGAAACTAGAAGGATAAGTAGATGAAAGTACTATTAAAAAATATAAGTGTTTTGGTGTATTGAAGATGAAAAGAGGTTAAAAATGATGTCAGAGCATAGCTAAATAGATAACAAAAGAGAAAAAAGTTTTATGCAAATTAGGAACAGCTAAGAACCATGAACAAATTAGTATAAAATAACCATAATAAAACATTGAAGGTGTGGGGACATATGGATGTGGATGAAACTTCTGAAAATGCTATCCCACATAGACTTACCTTTCAATTTTGTTCTCTGGAGGAGTGATACCATAGAAATACCAGACACATTTAAGGAGAGATCTTGAGTCCCGGCTTTATCAGCATATATACTAAAATAGGAGGCATCTTAGTACTAGAGATATAGTGCAGTGGTCAGGGCTACATACAGAGCAAATACAACTAGGTTTTAATCCTCTGAAAATTTTGACCTTTCAAACATAGCCAGTTGTGATCTGGAGGCCCTCATGCTGCGCTGGGCTGACTCTGGTGGTGTCTAGAACTACAGGCCCCTAAGCAGCTTTGAATCCTCTGGGCCAAGCACTGAGCTACAGACTTGGCTGTCTGAATGACGGTTTGAGTTTCCCCAGGGCCCACTTTTTACTCTTATGTGTCTCCTACACTTCTTCCCAAAGAAGATAACTCTACGTTTGCACAGGGATATCTATGACATGCTGTTACTGTTAAAGAAAGCTAATTTTCTGAAAATGTGTTCTAAATATGGAAAAATGGAAGGCATTGCTTAAAGAACAAGGCCATGTTTAAAAGTGTTCACTGTGAATACTTTGGCCCAACCAAAGTTATTTGTATAATGTGAGAAAAGTAAATAATTATGACCTTACAGGGAAGAAAACCAGTAATAAAATTCAGAATTGTATGAAAAGACAAATGGTAACATACCCTGAAATCTGACTGATGAAATTCCATGTGAAGAAATGTCAAATAATGAAGACAGGGTTGAATTTCCAGAAATTATACTATATAAAGCTCAGCAGCAGTAGGAGGTAGTTCTGAGGGGCTAAAAAATAAATTCCCAAGTATTCAGCACAAAATGAAAGTAAACATGTAGTGAAGACTGAGAACCAGGATGAGAGAGTTTGAATGGATGTAAGTGAAAGGAAGTGACTTCAGCCCTTACAAGGAAATATTAAAGCTATGGATAAGTTATGGTGTGGAGATTGTGAGGGACTAAAAGCGGGGGCCTGAGGCTGAATTTTTCTCTAGGGTCAGGAAAGTACAACATCCTCCTGACAGCCTTCATCACATTCCTGATCCAGGGTAGTTTCTAAGTGCAGTGGTAATGCCAAATAATGATGTCATCCAAAGTGAAACATTTCAGTGGTCTTTTGGAAATTTCTAGTCAGGGAATAGGGCAGAGAAGCATATAATTATGCGTTCTGAGGGGTGGAGGGAAGAAGTGACTGGTCTGGATAATAATTGCTTCACATTTTTTAGAAATTTCATGCTACTTGTTTTACTGCCTTTCTGCTACCCCTCCACCTGGGAATTCAGTATAAGATGCCTTTGTTAACTGTATACTAGAGTCTGTATTTAACCAACTCGACTGTTTCTTAATGACCAGAATTTGTGTCAGTCATCTTAATAACCACAGAAGCGCTAATTCTGGATTTAAGTGTAGAAGATAATCACCAGAATATGTAGACTAATCCTTCATCCATATATCAGTGGCTTTTTTTTTTTCACTGATGAGCGTTTCAACAGCTGAAGGAGGTTTTTTGAGGTTTTGGATATGCTGAATCTACAATTGTGAATACTAAAATGCACAAGTCAATCTATTTCAGGCACTATCAAGATACAGTCATTATTATGACAAGTGTTCTAAAAGATGGTTTGTAGCTCTTTGATTATTTGTTTGAGAGGTGAGCGTCATTGTGGCTAACCATTATCAGTATGACCAATACCAAAGTTATCATGTGTGTCTGTCCTTATATGACTATGATATAACACTGCCAATTGCCTAATTGATGTATATGAAAAATAATTCCTCCAAAGAAAAGAAAAGAAGTTGTCAAAAGTGCAAAAAAAGTTCAACTACTACAAATTCTAGCAGTCCATTTTAAAGTTCACTTAAAAGTATATATATATTTATATATAAATACTATATTCTATGGCATGAATATTATAGTATTTTCAAGATCCTATTTACAAGTATTGCTATTCTTTTCTTTATTGTATTCGATCTTCAAAATGATCACAATGTATCTCTTTGTTCAACAGATAAAGATACTAAGATTCAGGAAGTTCAGGTTACTTAGTGTGTAAGGTAGGTGAAGAGCTGACCCTCTAAAACAGATTAAATGAGCCCAAACTACATACTCTTTTCAGTAAACAGTACAAATTTAACTTCTGATGGAATACTTAATAAATACTAGCTTAAGTCAGTAATCCAAATGCAAATCAATATACAAAAAATCATAACCAAAATGCATTCAAAATGTAATTAAATAAAACTTCGCCTTGTCATCCATTTCCCATTAAAAGTAAGTAGACAGTAACTGAGAGATAGTTAAGACAGTCAGAGCACATGTTTGCATGCAGGACCCTGGATCCTAGTGAGCGCTGAGCTTTTTGTGGCACCTGAGCAGCATTAGGGCCGTGCACAAACTCCAAGCAAGGAATAGCACACCAACAATATTGTGTGACACAAGAACAAAATTAATAAGTAATGAGTTGGTTCTTCTACTATCAAAACTTTGTTTGTCAATAATTGGTCACAGAGAAATTGAAAATCATTTTAAATTACAGACCATATAATTAAGAGATTAGGATATCCATATTAATATATTTATAACTTAAGTAGCATTATAAATTAAATGAAGATGTAGTATATTCCATTTGTTCCTTATACTAAAATCCTATTTGACAGTAATTCACCTTCTGAGGAATATGTTTTACTTTGTCTTTTTGATTCCTTGATTCAGCCAGTGACTAGGAATGCTGTAACCAGGTTTCCCAATGGAGACACCTATATATTCATACCATCCTCATGAATTTTACTTCCTTCCACATGTTCTCTACATAGGACATCAAATGTGTTGACCATGTTTCTACAGCTCACTACTTGTGAATATTTCTTACTCCTTTGTCCTGGCATGAATGAGAGATTGATGATTCCTCAAATGTAGCCCTCAGTTCTCTGGTAGTCCTGCCAGGATGCCTTACAACTTTCTTTTTTTTTTTCCATTAAAATTTTTTTTATTATACCACCGTAAGACATATAATTACAAAGGTGTTCTCAATTGGTTCTTGGTAATACAGTATTCCAGCACCCATCCCTCCACCAGTGCCCCATTTCCACCACCAATGTACCCCACCCCTCCCCACCCACCCCCAGGCTGCCTCAATAGCAGGTACCCCCCCATTTCCTCTCTTTCTCTCTCTGTCTCTGCATCTCTCTCCCTCTTATTTTACACATTGTGGCTAGCCCTGCAGATATTTAGAGTTTATCACTTACGTTTCTTTGTCTATATTCAATGGTGAGTTTTAATCTGCCATTACCATTTCCCACATTTAGTAAAACACTGGTATCTATTTATATCCTATTAATGAATGCAGTCATTCTATATCTGTCCTTTTCCTTCTGACTAATTTCACTCAGCATGATAGTCTCCATGTCCATCCATTTGCAGGTAAATTTCATAATTTCGTCTTTTCTGACAGCTGCATAGTATTCCATAGTGTAGATGAACCACAGTTTCTTTAGCCAGTCCTCTGTTCTCGGGCATTTAGGTTGTTTCCAGATTCTAGCTATAGTGAATAGCTCAGAGATGAACAAATAAGTACAGATAGTGTTTCTACTATGTGTTTTTTGGTCTCTCGGGTATATTCCCAGGAGTGCTATTGCTGGATCAAATGGAAGCTCAATATCTAGTTTTCGGAGGAATGCCCATATTGTTTTCCAAAAGGGCTGGACCAGTCGGCACTCCCACGAACAGTGGATGAGAGTCCCTTTTTCCCCACATCCACGCCAGCACCAGTTGTTCTTGCTGTTTTGGATGTGTGCAAGTCTCTGTGGTGTGAGATGGTACCTCATTGTTGTTTTGATGTGCATCTCCCTGATGATTATAGATGAAGAGCACTTTTTCATATGCCTTTTGGCCATTCGAATTTCTTCTTTTTGGAAGCTTCTGTTCATTTCTTCTAATAAGATTGAAATCCAAGATGAATCCAGATTTCAGAAATAAAATTTAGATCTTTAGCTGGCTCCATACTTCAGGTAAACAAAAATTTACTATAAAACCCATCCACTGTCCAAGACTCACAAATTTCCTTATGGTTTGAAGCGGCTAATTTTCATATTAATTATCTTGAAAAGATGCCTCATAAATCCTTCCCTACATACTCTAATCCCCGTTTTATGACCCTACTATATGGATGCTTTGAGTACGGTTTTCTACTCTTTCCTTGGTGAATTTTCATGATGGTGTGTACCATCATTTTGAGATTTAAAATCCTATTTGATTTATCAAAAGAAAACTTTATTTTACTACCCTATACTGAAAGAGATGCTAATGTTTTACTCTGAAATAAAATTAAGTTAATAAAAAAGGAGGTGACTGGCTGGCCTGCTGACATTCAGTAGAATTTAATTTGAAAAAATTACTAATTGTCACTGTGGAATCATCACATTTTTTAGAATTGAAAGATGAGGCACAGAAGTTAAAGGAGCCCAAATTCATGTTTCATTTGGTTACTTCAGAGTCTATATTAGAATGTCAATTCATGTCCAGAATTTACAGATACAGAAAGAGAATATTTGACTGAATAGACAGATTGAATAGCACTGTGATATAGATAAGCTGAGGAAAAATAGTTTTAATTGGCAGTTTCCTATACATTTTATATTTTTTGAAATATATAAATTTACTTGTATGACAAGGTATAACAGAAAACATAAGAAACAAAAGTTTTGGAACAAAGTATTAAATTTTCTTCTTTATTTAAAAGTGTAAGATGCATACTTAACTATACTTACCTTGAAGAGGGAATATCATGATCACCCAGACAGTTTTCTTAGGGCAAGGCTTATCCATTGTACTCCCTAGGTTTTGATCCCTGCAACTTCCTTAAATGTGGGAAATTTGACAGCATAATATGTGGTAGTGAGAATCTGCATTTCCACTTTCCATCGATACAAAATAAGTAAACAAACACTTAAAATTAAAAATTAAAAAATAAGTAATTTCCAAAGATATTCTATAATTGTGAAACTGAAACACAAGTGCACTAAACTCATTATCCATAAATATTTTTCACTACTTATCTGACAAAGGGTAAATATCCTGAGTAAAAAGCATTTGTAAAATTTAGCAACAAACAGCCCATCAAAATTTGAGAAGAGTGAACTAAACTTTCCTCAAAGAAGACTTACAGGTGGCTGATAGGTTTATGAAAATATGCCTGCATCATTTATTATCAGAGAAATGTGAATAAAGTAATGAATATATATATATATATATGTGCATATGAAACATCAACAAGAACAAAAACAACCAGTGTTGACATGTGACTTGGGTTAAAGGGAAAAGGAACATTTATCCATTGCTGGAATGGATGTCATCTTTTCAACCTCCTGGAAAACAAAATTGACACTTCTTAAAAATCTAAGAATAGTCTGGAGGGAAAGGAAAAGAGAAAAGAGAGAGAAACGGAAAGAAATAAAGAACCTGCCATGGACGAGGGCTGGGGGAGGGGGAGGGGAGGGAACCGGGGGCGTTGGTGGTGGGAGATGGGCACTGGTGGCGGGATGGGTGCTGGAACACTGTATGACCAAAACCCAAATATGAACTTTTTAATTCTATATCTTTGTAATTGTAAAAATAAAAAATTAAAAATAAATAAATAAAAAATCTAAGAATAAAGCTTCCATATGACCTAGTAACTCCACTTCCTGGCATCTATCCCAAAGTTCCCCCAGAACTAGACTGAAAAGATACCTCTAAACTTATATTTATTGTAGCATGATCCACAATTGTTAAGATCTGGGAGCAACCCAAGTGTCCAAAAGTAGATAATTGAATAAAGAAAGCATGATATATAGATATAGATAGCGATAGCGATAGAGATAGAGATAGAGATAGATAGATATGAATATAGATATGGATACAGATATAGATACATATATAGATACAGATACAGATACACATAGAGATATAGATATAGATACAGATACAGACAAGACAGACAGATCAGAGATAGATAGATGGATAGATAGATAGATGTATAGATAGATAGATAGATAGATAGATAGATAGATAGATAGATAGATAGATAGATAGATAGAAGATAGAGATAGATAGATAGATAGATAGATAGATAGATAGATAGATAGATAGATAGATAGATAGATAGATAGAATGGATAGATAGATAGTAGATAGATAGATAGATAGATAGATAGAGTAGATAGATAGATAGATAGATAGATAGATAGATAGATAGATAGATAGATAGATAGATAGATAGATAAGATAGATAGATAGATAGATAGATAGATGAAGATAGATAGATAGATAGATAGATAGATAGATAGATAGATAGATAGATAGATAGATAGATAGATAGATAGATAGATATATCTCTCTATATAAGTCACTTGCATCACTTGTCTTCCCGTTCATTGATTTGCCCTAGCAGGCACCAGTAATATCTCCATATATCCTGTCACATGCTAGTATAGCCCAAGGGCATCTGCTTGTTCCAGGAACACAATGAGCCTCAAACCATTTCTTCAGGTCATAGGAATGAGGTCTATAATTGTTACTGGTTTTGGCATATCAAATACAACATGGGTAGCTTTCCAGGCTCTGCCATGTTGGTGGTATACTCTCAGTAGTAGACTCTCATCTTGTGCATTTACTGATGAACCGGGGAAATAGTGGCTTTTCTCTTGGGTGGAGCTCTGACGAGCTGTGGAGTCCAGATATTGAAAATGACTATCCTTATGGTGTGGGGGTTCTTCTGGCTTCTTGTGAGGCTCTAATGGGATGGTGGGCCAGAGCTAGAACCTGCCTTCTCTCCCACGTGCTTCATGATCAGCTGAGCACAGGGAGAGCTGGTAGCAGCTCTGCCCCATGTATCTCATGATATATTATATCTGATGATATATTATATCTCATGATATATTATATCTCTATATAGATATGTAGTTATAGACATGTTCGGATACCTTTTCTCACTTGAGTGAAGCATGATACTCCAAACATGACTCTTTTGATTCCTCTTTGGGCTACCCAAATAGCTTTCTCATCCTGTTTTCGTAAGGTCCAGGTCTCTGGGTTGTATGTTAGGGCAGGAAGAATTTGAAATCCGGAGTTCCAATCTCTATTGACGATCAAGAATCAAGGATGCAACTGGATACCAACTGGATTCCACGGGATGTCAAAAGAACATGTAACTGCCCACCTATGAGATGGTCAGACCTCTTCATCAAAAACCTGAACGAACAGTTTGAGGCTTCTCATGTTCCTGGCACAAGCATATGCCATTGGGCTACACTTGCACACTACAGGGACAAATGGAGATGTTACTGGTGCCCTTTCAAGCAAATTGATGAACAACGGGAAGATAAGTGATAAGTGACAGATGCATCTATATCTCTCTATATAGCTACATTTATCATACTTTTATATTATACATATATACAATGTAATACTACCTGGCTATAAGAAAAGACATACAGATTTCTGCTATCTTGCATGAATATGGAGAATATTGTGCTGAGTTAGGTTAGTTAGAAGAGTAGGGACTATAATTACAGAATGATCTCTCCTATGTGGTAAATAAGAAAACATAGTAAGTGTATAACAACTTATCAAAGTAAAGAAGACATGAACTAGCCTATAGAACTAAATTTACTGGCAGAGGGGTAGGAATGGGCACTTGGGTGACAGAGGTAATGAATGACACTCTGGCGGAGAGTCTGTTTTTGGAACACTGTATACACAAAACCGTATCACTCTCAGTATTATAAATCAAAATGTTTCAAAACTTTCTTTAACTTGACCAAAATTTTGGCTTTTTATATTCTTGCAAGATTTTCTGTGTGTATGTTTGAAAATCAAGTTTGAAAATCATTGTTTGATCGTGTTATCACATCTAATTTTATGTTTTCTCCATATGTGTATACCAACATGATTATCATGTTTAATTAAATTTATGGTAGAGGACATGGTAACACCAAATTCATGTAACCAATTTCAATAGTGACTAATTTAATGGTGGAGGCACATAAAGAAGAATTCTTAGGTGACATAATACATTGAGCATGTTCAGTAACCCCATTATTTCACTGGAGGGAGTGATCAATGTCTCTGTATGATCCATCTAGAGGAACTTTTCTGCTTTTGGTGATAAAAAAAATGAAAGGTATATTTTTATCCTTTTGTTTTGAGGTTAGTCTTTGATAGAGCTGGCTTAATTTCAAATAGCTCATTTAGAATTGTCTCCAAATATCTCCACTGTGTTTTTAAGGCCCTGGAAGAAGAATTAAATAACTTGCAATGTTTGGGGGATGATTATTTATGTAATGAGCATTTCTCTTGCTCTAGAATCTAGTGGAAAGAGCTTGAGAAAAAAATAATTGCTGTTTAATAAGTGGAAAGCTTGTATAATAAATTATAGACATTTCTTGGCATTCTTTTCAAATTTCTTATACATTTTCATCAAGGTTTCAGGTAGAGGTATATATTCTGTAGTGTCTATAGAACTACATTTTCTTCTAGTACAATATTAAAACTTTGTCAGGATATAGGTTAAGCAAATTTCAATGGTATACTAAATTTTGTTCGATTTGGATATAAAACTAATCTTGAAATACTAGTTGTCAAAAGAACAGAAATACCTTACTGAATTTTTGAAAAATATTATTTTCATGTGTTTTGACTACCCAAAAGGAAAAAAAAATTAAGACAAAAGACTTTCTCATAGTAGTTAGGGTCTGTCTTAAAAAATAGTCACAAAGTCATGAATTTTTTAAAATTAAGTTACAAAAAAATTTAGCTCAATGTAGTGATTAATTGCTTTGGGAATGGAGGATGGGACAAATGAATGAAAATTTATAGAAACCTGAATGTTGGTAATGTGATTAATTTGAGTGGGGAATTCTAGGATCTTAGCTACTTGGGAAGGAAAATGCAGTTTGGAATATGATAAATGACAGGAAATATGAGCTGAAAATTAAATCCTGAAAATGAGAAGAAAGGGTAAATATGAGAGTCCCAGTGTAAAGGTGGGAATTGAAGTCATTGCTTTGGCTCATTGATAGAGAATAGATGAAGAGACTAGAGGAAAATAACTTGAAATTCAGTGAATGAAACAAAGCAAGAAAAACAAATCAAGGATCCCAGAGCGAGAAAAGTTCCCAGTTTTTTTTTATTACAAAACACAACACAGTTCCTTTGTGTCATATTAACTATTAAATATGATTCAATGAATATAAATATATATCTATATATCACTGTCACTGTATCACTGTCTTCCCGTTGTTCATCGATTTGCTCGAGAGGGCCCCAGTAACATCTCCATATGTCCTGTCTCATGCTAGTAGAGCCCAAGGACATCTGCTTGCTCCAGGAACATAAAGAGCCACAATCCATTCCGGAATGAGGTCTATAATTGTTTACTGGTATCTGGCATATCAAATAT